>JAHHFK020005607.1:0-32240 GCA_024533555.2 Aedes koreicus | reverse complement strand
TTGAAAATCTAGGAAAATTTAAATTAACACTTCACTTGATCACTTTTTCTAAAAAACAACTGAAACAATTTTTTAAACTATTACTAGTAAACGCGAATAAATTTTGTAAAATTCCACTACAGATGGCTTATCTTTTGACAGATAGGCCTATTTCGTCAGCGACTTACAGATTTCTTCTCTGTCGAGTGCTCGAAACAAAGCGCCAGGACCTGACGGTATACCGAACCTGGCCATCAAGACGGCTATTTCACTGGCGCCCGGAATGTTCAGGGAGGCGATGTAAAGATGTTTGGACGAGGGCGTCTTCCCGGACGCCTAGAAAATCCAGACTCTAGTATTGCTACCGAAGACAGGGAAGCCACAAAGGGGACTCATCGGCATATAGACCTACATGGATGTTGGATACACCGGGTAAAGTGCTAGAGAGGGTTATTCTTAACAGACTAACAAAATACACGGAGGGTATAGGCGGTCTGTCTAAAAACCAGTTCGGTTCCGTAAAGCGAAGTCGAAGGTGGATGCAATTCTGTCCGTCACCAAGACGGCCGAAGTGGCAATCCAGCGCAAGAGCCTAGAGGTGTCCACTACTGAGCTGTGGTCACCCTCGACCTGCAAAATGCGTTCAATAGCGCCAGTTGGGTAGCTATCACTGACTCGCTTCAACGTATTCACGTTCCGAGATATCTGAACAAGATTCTGAGAAGTTATTTCCAGAATCGTGTGCTGGTGTACAACACAGAGGTAGGCCAGAAACGTGCCCAGATCACCGCAGGCGTCACGCAAGGTTCGATCCTGGACCCGCTGCTATGGAACAAGATGTACGATGAGGTACTACGGCTTGAATTTTCGAACGGGGTGAAGATCGTCGGGTTTGCAGACGACATCACCCTAGAGATATGCGGTGAATCCATCGAAGAGGTGGAGTTAACGGCCTCGTACTCCATTGGCATTGTGTAGAGATGGATGAGCTCCGGAAAACTGGAGCTAGTCCACCACAAGACTGAGGTCACGGTTGTTAACAACCGAAAATTGGAGCAACACGCGACGATCAGTGCAGGTAACTGCACAATCGAATCGAAGAGATTGACGATAAGTTGTCATTCATCAGTCACGTCGACTTCGCCTGCAAGAAAGCCTCTATGGCTATATCGGCATTATCCCGCATGATGTCGAATAGCTCAGCGGTATAGGTGAGCAAGCGCAGGCTCCTGCACTGAAAGTTAATTTAAGTTTATATTACGAAATCGAAGGTAGAACTAACAAATCTGTTCGTTGTTTTCAGCAACGAAACTGATTTGTTCTTTTTATGAAGATACATTCGTAATTAATGGTACACGCGCAACTTTGAAAAGCACGAAGCATTTGTTGACACAGAAACAACATTCGTGCATTGTACGAAAACAATACAAAGAGCTACGAATATTTTTTTACCAATTTAAAAGAAACGTCTCTCTGATGGCTGCCTGAGTGACTGAGAGATCTACTTTATCGACTCGAAATGTAATTGACAAAAAAGCGCAACCACGTGCAGTTGTCCAGCGTCTTTTTTTAATGATTTTGACATGGGATTCGATCCTGTAATTTTGGAAAGAGCTGATACTGCATCCTCGGTTGATCTCACTATGCCATGGTGACTCGTGAGGTGATAATTGAATAATGAGTATGAAGTTATAACTCTCGACACCGCTTCAATTTGTATTTTGGGATAAATAAACTATTCCCGCCCATCCCAGCAGCAACATCAGCGAAGCAGCGATTGGCTGGTCTTCACGAAATCTATTTCGTGCAATATACAAAAAGGTGTAATGATATCATTTCACAAGATAAAAAGCAATATGAATGTTTCATACAATATACGAGACATTTGCTCTATGTACAAAATCCATGATTACGAAGCGAGTGAAAGCTAATCTACGAAAATAAATTTTCAGTGTGGCAAGCGTCGCTTTGTCTATAATGAGGTATGGCGGGCCGGCATGGGCCACCGCCCTGAGTACTAAGAGCTATCTCGGTAAGCTCGAAAGTACTCACAGGCTAATTTGTCTGAGAGTGGTCAGCGCATACGGCACAGTGCCACGGGACGCGGTATGCGTTTTAGCGGGGATGATGCCCATTGGCATCACAATAAAATAGGATACAGAGTGCTTCGAGCAAAGGGGCACGGGAGGTATTCGCAAGACCACCAGAGTTACATAGATGCGGGGCAGGGGAAATAGAAACACAACACCTCCAGACACCCCCCCCACATCCCCATACATATCCACATGTCACTCGCCGCGCCGCGGCACGTACTTCACCTTACCCTTCACATACTCACGCCCCGGCCATGCCCACACAGTCCGGACCACACCGCCCCCCCCGCCCCCTCCCCCGTGCGCGCGGAAGCGGACGAAACTGCAGAACATGTGTTCTTCGTTTGCACTCGCTTCAACTACGCGAAGAACGGCATGATGGCCGTGAGCGGTTGGGACACGACCTCGGACAATCTTGTCCAAAGAGTGTGTCAAGATCAGGCCACTTGGGACGCGGTAAAAACGGCGGCCTCCTAGATTGTCTTAGAGCTATACACAGTTAATAAAATTTTGTAATTTTCAATCAATTTTCGTGCACATAATTGGAGCATTGAAAAAGATTGAAAATTGTAGTCGAAAAAAAATTACACGAGGTGAAAATTGCACAAGACATTATTTTAGTGGATTTTATAGACCGAATTTTCTCGAAACTTTATTATTATGGATATCAGTTGAAAATTTTATAGTTCAAAAATTATAAGCGATCCTCTGGAATTGAAACCACTTTTGCCATTTTGAATTAAGAATATTTTGTTTTAAATTTACTAAACAATTTAGTCAAATTTCGAAACTTGGTTTGATATCTTCGAAAACAAACAAAAATTGAGTGTTAAATATGGACGTAGCTTGAGAAGAATAAAAACAAAACAAAAGTCACATATTTCCTTTTACACCGCAAGAAATGAACATGCATGTTTCCGCAAAGCTTCCTGCGTAAATGAGTTTGGGTGAGCTCCCCCGCTCGAAAAGCATCCCAGGTACACTTAATAATTGACCCATGAACACGTAAATATCAATTGCTACCGTAAATTGCAAAAACGTGTGTGTTCCCTTCCTAGTTTCAACATTCCACCACGCCAGTTGCATTAGTCCCGCAGAAATAGTCATTTTAATTGATTTACGATATCGATTCCAATCAACTTACCGCTTCCTCGAACTCGTTAAAGTCCTCCAGATTTTCAATCGTTCGTAGCTGACGTAGCTCCTGCATTTGCTGTTTTAGGCTGTCGACCTCCCGTTGCAGATCGGCGATCCTGTTGACGTTCCATATCTGAAAGGGCAAAAGACAATTCGAGCGAATCAGAAGAGAATTGTAGAAAGATTGCAGTCGACAACGTCAGTCGGACATTTCCTAATTAGTAGCTGAAACCATTTCTCCGGTTCTATTTTTAGTAATTGCATGCACTAAAACCGGAGAACGAATGTGCGAAATGGGCAGGAGGAACATGTTCCAGTTCCTTGACTTTGAAAATGAAACTCATCTCGTGGGTTGAATCTTCAGGCACGGTCTCACAAACAAACAAATAGCCATATACGAATATGTGTATAGTGCAGCATCTTGATGTCATCTGGAACCGCTTCTTCATCATGATACCGTGTCCCTCTGCTGTGATGGTCGGTTTGCCGGTTGGGGGCAAATATAAAACTACACTTATTCTTGATGATGCACATCTTTAAGTGTCCCACTCGGCTGGCGGCGGCACCGGAAAATGCATCGGATAGCCTGATGAGTTGTCCGTTAAATTTTAACTAAACTCATAAGATTGAGATTGATAAATCCAGCGCAGACACACTGCAATTTATGAGTGATTCGCATTTCTCCCCAAATGAACGTATGGTCCATGGACGTTACCGGGGTGTGGTGATTGCGTTCCGTTGCAGCTCCGGAGGGAAATTGGTAATGTTACGGATGCATCCGGTTGTCATCGGACGGTTGGAGGCGAGGAAGAGGATGACGACGCACCATGGTGCCCAGACTATTGCGGAATGCCGTCTCAAGAGAACTCTGAGAGCTACATATGGCACCTAACCGGTGAACCAGATCATCCTGTCGTCGTCAACGGAACGTGCTCGTCACCGCCACGTCGACGGACGACATGATCTGCGTTTTTACCGCTTCGCTTTTGGTTGGTTTAATTAATTTAAAACTTTGCTCCACTGATTTAATGGGATGCGTATTTGATTTAAGGAGGCGTTTGAATGGTTTGCAAATGAACGAAATGAATGTGTGCTTTGTTAATTAAAACTATTATTGGAGTTCAGTTCTTTTATTGCATTTCTTCCGTTTCGTCAAAAGCACATTGACTTGCGTAATCTTCAAAACGAAGGAGACGCATGGCCTTTTTTTTCAGACATTCACGAGCATTGATTGACTTTTCCTCTCTGGTAATTAACTGACTTTGTAATTCTTTACCCGTTCATAGTTGCGATATGAAGATTGCCTGTCAGTTGTACAGGCCGTCGTTTTAGGCTTATTTTGAAAAGTGATCTCCAAGGACTCAATTGATTCTTGGGTGAAAAAAAATAACACTAAAATCGGTACATTTTCAATGATCTGTTTCAAACATTCAGATTACCTCGTTAAGATAAAGTAACTGAATTCTTCCCGTTGGAGTAAATCCATCGTTATATCATTTTCGTTTAGTGAGATCGAAATGTGTGTATTGCTAGAAGATGGAAGCAAAAATATTTTTTTCTTCGGTCAAATTTCCGAATTTTACTCCAATTTTGTTTATTATCGGTATTGTTTACCAATTTGAAGAAAGCTAGAAGCACAGACTGCGATAATCAGTGAATCCGAAAACAAAATATTCTGGCGCGAACAAAATAAAGGGAAAATTGGTGAGATAAAACATTTTTCGGTACTAATTAGAACTGAACGTTGCAGTTGCACTCACGGGCGTTAAAGTGGTTAAGGTTGGTCTCAAACTGGAGGCAGAAGTCAGGCTGACTGGAGATTCCCCCCATCCAGGCACCTAAGCGCGCAACCAATCCACTGTTCCATCTGTGCGGTGGACAACAGTCCTTTTTGTTTGTCGCGTGTGTGATTGTGTCAAACTGGATTCAGTCTGCAAAGATTGTGATTTAGTTGTCGAGGGGAACCATAGCAGAAAAAAAATAGTAAATTGCCGGAGAGATCGTTAGACTGCTCTAAAAACCTGATGAATGGATATTTTTTGCGGCGTAAAATTATGTTTTTAATTAATTTAATTTTTTTTTAAAGTGCATGGAAAAGTGCCTTTTGCTATAAAAATAATTAAACGTGGATTTATGCAAGCAGTTAATTTTGTCACGAAGAGAACAAGCCGTGTATACAACTTCAGTGATGAAGAAAATAGATATTTTTTTCAAATGTCGATAAAAATTTGAAATGTCTAGGAATGTCTAAAAAAGCCTGTAAATTATTTTTTTTCGAAAAATTTGACTTCTTTTAACGAAAAGACGTTATAAGAGAGCGAGACGTGTCATTTTTGCTAAATGTGTGATTATGTAAACATTTCTGCATCTATTTCTTGGATTGTATGCAATCTTACACTATTGTTTCATATTTTTAAAGTGACACTAAAACTTGAAGCATTCGCAATGATAACACAATTTTCTATATTCCCCCTTTTGGATTGTCCTTTCGTGATTCTATTGCCAACAAACATAACTGTAGCATTAGTTCCTGACTCGCCTTTCTTACTCTAGACTGGCCAATCAGTAGCTAAGTCATCGGACGTACCGATAACGATAAGAAATATTCTTCTGGAACGATTCCAAGAATGTTGACACCCTTATTGTAAGGATTCAAATCAAATTATTTTCTGGCCATCCGTGGCCTCATGGGAACCTACTCCGAACTGGCCAATCCGAAACCAAGTGACCGAATGGCCCAATAACTATGGCAAACTTTCTTCTGGAACGATTCCAAGAATGTTGACACCCATATTGTTAGGGTTCAAATCAAATTATTTTCTGGCCATCCGTGGCCTCATGGGAAGCTACTCTGACCCGGCCACTCCAAAACCAATTGACTTGATGGTCCAATAGCTATGGCAAACTTTCTTCTGGAACGATTCCACGAATTTCGACACCCATATTGTTAGGGTTCGATTCAAATAATTTTCTGGTCATCCGTGGCCTCATGAGAACCTGCTCCGGGGTGACTGTTCCTGAATCAAGTCACCGAATTTTAATATGGCAATCACACATTCTTGACTGTTCACTCCACAGTTTTTGTATCATTATTGTTGGTTTTCTATTGAAACATTTATAAGTATACCATTTGAGGAACACGGTTCCGGATATCCAGTTTTTCCGGAGACGGATGATGTCCATCGGTCATATTAGACAATTTAAAGACAGCGGTTGAGTTCTGAATCCAAAACTGCCAAAATATTCCAAATCGGTTGTATATTTCCATAGTAATGGTAATTTTAGTTCCGTGAGTAAAAACGTTCCCTGTCGGCCTTTTACGTAATAAAAAAAATCACAATCCCCTCCCCGCCCCCTAGCTAAAGACAGTATTCGATGAAATTTGGACACACGCAATTGTTCGTAACTTTTTAGCGTGTGGGTAAAAATTATTGAAATTTTAACTGAATGTATTTCATTGTGTTGTGTCAATTGTGTAATGAGTTTCGTGAAAATCGGTCGAGTGATTTCAGTGATGGCTTCGAATGAAGAAATACTGCGCCAACAAATTTTGGGCACTCACTTCAAAAACCCAAACGCTTCTCATCGATGGATCGGAAAACAGCTCGGAATCGCACATTCAACCGTATCTCATGTGATCAAAACGTTCAAGGACCGTAAGACAACCAAGCGAACAAATGGTAGTGGCAAAAAACGTGGCACATCAAATCCGGAGAAGGCCAGGATGGTATTGAACCAATTTAAGCGTTATCCCAACATTTCGATCAGGGATGTTGCGAAAAAGGCGAAAGTTTCAGTTTGTCTTGTGCAGAAAACAATGAAACGTTCTGGATTACATGTGCACAAGGTCCAGAAGGCACCGAACTGGAGCGGTGGCCAAAACTCGTGCAAGAAAACTGTACAGGGAGTGGCTCACAAAACCGTTCTGCATTGTGATGGACGATGAGACCTACATTAACGCCGACACCAAACAAATGCCAGGACAGGAACACTACGTCGCCACCTCTAAGTTGGCCGTTCCGGAGAGTGTACGGGAGAAGAAACTGTCGAAATTCGCCAAAAAAATCTTTGTCTGGCAAGCGATCTGCGGATGTGGCAAATTTTTTTTTTTTTTTTTGTCTGGATTATCGAGATTTTCAGTCTCGGGTTGGTTCATCTTCCGTCGTAGTCACTCAAATACCTCTTTTGGGTATTTTCGTAACTTGTCCGGGGGTGAGATTCGAACTCGTGACTTTGGCGTGAGAGGTATGGATGTTAACCACTACGCCGGGGTCGCCCCCGATGTGGCAAAATGAGTCAGCCCTTCATCACCTCTGGGACCGTCAACGGACAAATCTACAAGGACGAATGCCTCCAAAAACGACTTCTGCCCTTCTTGAGATCTCACGATGGCCCGACACTGTTTTGGCCGGATTTGGCATCTTGCCACTATGCTCGGCCCGTCTTAGACTGGTACAAAGATAATAATGTAGTTTTTGTACCAAAAGACGTCAACCCTCCAAACACTCCGGAACTTCTCCCAATTGAAAATTTTTAGGCAATCATGAAGGCAAAGCTCGTTAAAACTCCAAAACTGATAGAAAATGAACTTGAACTAAAGAAAGTGTGGTTAAAAGTAAGTAAGCAAGTCGGTCTTATCATTGCCCAAAATTTGATGAAAGGGGTCAAGGCAAAGGTGCTGGCATTTGGGTTGGGAGAAGAGGTTCAATAAACCAATGATGTCAAAACTTAACCATTTAGTAGTACTTTATTTCCAGAAAGTTTGAAAAGAATCGGGCTCAAGGAAAATTTTTGGTGACCTATTTTGTGTGTCGAAATTTCATCGAATACAGTCTTTAATATATGCCACTCCCGGTTTTCTTCCTGCTCAGCGTTTGTGACAGTACTTTAGAAATGGCTGAATAACAGATTTGCAGTATTTCTCCCAAAGCACGATGGTACAGCTCCGGATTTTCCAAGTTAGCGTACAAAATGTTTTCACGCGTTTCCACTTGACGCACTTCCATCTTGGCCGCAACAAAACACACAACAACCAAAGAATGGGCTCGAACACTATCATAACTAGGGACTCCATTTTACCCTCGGAAAGGGCCTATACGCTGCTTATCTCCAGGTCCATTGTGTCTCCAAGTGGCTCACCGCTTTCGTTTCCTCAAGGATTGCTACTTTAAATATAGATTATACCTACGCAATTTTAAAATATTTCAACAAAGCTTCTTACCGTATCTACTATACTGTTCAGATCCTACCCAACAAACATCGATGTCGAATAACCGCTTGTTCAAATAAATTTGGAGAAGTTATTAAGCTTTCTAGAAGGAAAAGCTGAACAACTTCTCCAAATTTGTTTGAACAAGCGGTTATTCGACACCGATGTTTGTTGGGTAGTACGATTTAAATCAGAACTTCAGAGAATACCTTTACTTGAAATTTTAAAAAATATTTCAAATGTCTGTACAAGTCTGCAATAAAAATGAAAAGTCTGCAAATTTACGGACATGTCAGTAAATGTGGCATCCCTGTGAAGAACCACTGTGGGAATTGTGTGGACCTCTGCTATTCAAGCTGGAAATGGAGGAACAGGATTTTCAATCTCTACTACGCCATCGATTATGCCAACTACTTCGTATAGTCGTTTCAAACAAACCCGTGAAATGTAATTACGAAAAACGAAATGATTAAGAAGTTGACAGAAGCAGCACTGTGACTCTATTACAGCTGGATTTTATTTTTGGTATAAGGTGAGAGCTTTCCATCTTGATTTTTTTGTTTTTGTTTTTTTTTAACGTTTGCATTAAAAAATATGGACTTTTTTCGGATGGTGATAAAAAAAGCTAAGACAGATAATTGCTTTTGATAAATTTCGCATGGAAGGTAATTATTTAAGCTTACTTGCAAAAAAATTCTACGCCCTTGCGAGTGGCCTTCCGGCAGTTAACCGGAACATTCGCCATGGCGGATGAAAACATGCGTGTAGGCATGTTTTTGAGTTCTCGTTCTATTTATCAATTCCCCCTCAGTTTTCGCGACAAAATTGTTGGAGTAGATCTTACGCTTCAAGTTGGCCCAGAAATTCTCGATGGGACGCCGCTGGGGGACGTTGGGCGGGTTGGCCGACTTTGGTACCACATCGATATTCAGCCGCTCCATCTCCTCCAACGATCGCTTCGAGTAGTGGGCCGACGCCAGATCCGGTCAGAACACCGCGTCTTGGCCCTTATGGTATTTCTTGATGAACGACGCAACTTCCGGCAGACATTTCGTACTATATATTTTCCCGTTCCCGCGATTCTCCGGGAAAATCGAGTAGATCATCTTATTCAGCCGCTGCCGGTGCGTCATTGCCTGCAGCTCCGAAGACCAGTGGCCGGTTGAACCGACCTCCCAGCGAAGCGCACGCAGCGATGTAGCCACTTTTCCCTCGGCCTTCCTCTTGGAGCTTCTTGTCGCTCAGGGTCGTCAGCCGTCCGGAACCGGGCTTTCTTTCGATGCTCTGTTGTTGTTGTCTAATAGTGCCAAGATGTTGTAGATGCCGGAACGGGCGTATCCGGCGTCCACAAAGTGCCGCACGGTGTCCGTTTTCGACGCGGCGGGGTGCCGTTCTTTGAACGCGCACACTTCTGAAGGGAGGTGCTTCACTGTTTTTGCCATCACGGTTAGAGTTCGACTATAGAGTGTTTCGACAACAAATTATGGGCTCGGTCGTGAAAAATCCAGGCCAGTCCCACAGGAGGATCGCGAAACAGTTGGAAATCGCCTAGTTGACCATGTCCCGTGTGGTAAAATCGTTGAAGGAGACCCAGACGCGCAGCTTGATCCCAGCTGGCAGCGGAAGAAAAGCGAAGACGACCGACCCCGTGAGCTCAAGGATGGTGAGGGATTACTTCAAGCGCAATCCAAACCATTCGATTCGGGACGCGGCCAAGAAGGTCAATTCTTCCGTCTGGTTCGTCCAGCAAACAATGAAGCGAGCCGGATTCCATGTCTTCAAGGTGAGGAATGCGCCTAACCGAACCGATAAACAGAATACAGTGGCCAAATCCCGCGCCAGGAAGCTGTACCACGAGTGGTTGGTGCAGCCGAAATGTATCTTAATGGACGTCGAGACGTACATTAAAGTGGACGCCAAGCAGATCCCCGACCTGGAGTTTTTTGTCGGCAAGTTCCATGCAAGTTTCGGAGAAGTTCCGCAAGAACAAGGTCGACAAATTTGCCAAGAAGTATTTGGTGTGACAGGCGATCTGTGGGTGCCACAAATTCAGCAAGCCATACATAACGACCGGCACCATCAATGGCCAAATATATAAAGAAGAATCCATTCAGAAGCGCCTGCAGAAGCGCCTGCTGCCCTTCCACCGGTCCCACGAAGGTGTTTTGACCGTGCTGGGGGCAAAACTACGTCACTGCCGACCGATACCGCGCAACCCTATTCGCGACCAGCAACACTTCCCACGACGGCGCGGCAGCTGTCAAAACATTGATGAGAAAAATTTCCCGGTCAGGGATGCCATATTTACAGACATGTCTGTAAATTCGCAGACTTTTCATTTTTGTTGCAGACTTTTTTAACGATACAGACATTTAGCAGACATTTTATTAATGTTGCAGACTTTTACAGACATTTGGAAAATATTTTTAAATTTCAAATAATGGTATTTGGGTGCACTGAAACAGTTTTCAAATTACACTATAGGTTGATGCACCGGCCAACTAAGAAGCAATCAACTCTAACCATCAACTAAACCGTAAATACAAGCTTTAAAAAATATATACCTAAGTATCAAAATACGAATAAACTCACTAATATGGTACAGTTAGATAAGTCTAAAGTGGGTGGGTTTAAAAACAAATCTCACTTCTTAAAATAGACTAAAATGCTGCTTAAAATACACAATACGCAAAATAACACTCAATACTCCATTAAATACACGTACACGATAAAACATAAATATTTAAACAAATATATAAAATGCACCTTTTCAATACCCGTAGATAAATCGAAGACACGCAAGTTGACAGCCCCTCGACTTTAACTACAAAAAAATTGTGGTGGGTTATAAAGGGTGTATTCGATAAAAATGGCACACAGAAAATCTTCTGTAACTTTTGAATCGTATGAGTAAAAAACCTAGAAATTTGAGTAGATCTTATCCATAGTGTATTATTTACATTTGCCAAGTTTCATAGTTATACATTCAGTAGTTCCAGTCATGTCGTCGAAACAAGAAATTGTCCGTGAGAAAATTTTGTGCACTCACAATCAAAATCCAGGGGCGTCCCACCGGTGGATTGCTAAAAGGCTTGGAATTGCAAATACAACTGTGTCTCGTGTAATAAGAACCTTCAAGGAGCGTCTGAGTGTCCAAAGGAAGGAAGGGAGTGGTCGTAAAAGTGGTCCAATGGACAGTAAAATGGCCAGGAAAGTCGTACAACAATTCAAGAACCGTCCAAACATGTCAATTCGAGATGTCGCTAAAAAGTCTAAGGTGTCAGTCGGTTTTGTGCAGAAAACCATGAAGCGTGCTGGGTTACATGTTTACAAAGTGCCAAAAGCCCCAAACCGGAATGAAAAACAAAACATCACTGCGAAAACCCGCGCCCGGAAACTTTACACGAAGCTGCTCACCAAATCCGGTTGCATCGAGATGGATGACGAAACATACGTCAAGGCCGACTTCCGTCAACTTCCTGGGCAAGAATATTTCGTTGCCAAGTCGAAGTTCGATGTTCCGGAGGATGTTCGAAAGAAGAAACTATCGAAATTTGCAAAGAAGTTTCTAATCTGGCAGGCGATTTGCGGATGTGGTGAAATAAGTGCTCCCTTCAGCACTTCCGGAACAATAAACGGTGCGATTTACACGGAAGAGTGCCTTAAGAAGCGTCTCTTGCCATTCATTAAGAAGCACAAAGGATCAACTCTGTTTTGGCCTGATCTAGCATCCTGCCACTACGCTCGAAACGTATTGGAGTGGTACCGAGCCAACGGAGTCAATTTTGTGCCAAAGGATATGAACCCACCAAATTCACCGGAACTTCGTCCAATTGAAAAATTCTGGGCAATTATGAAAACGGAACTTCGCAAACATCCCAAAACTATAAAAACAGAGCTAGAATTGAAGAAAATTTGGGTAAAAACAACAAAAACACTGGGAAAATCGGTTGTACAAAATTTGATGGGTGGAGTGAAAAGGAAGGTGCGGGCATTCGGGATGGGAGTCGAAATTGAATAAAACAAATGTTGTAAATCAAAACTCATTAGTAGTTCTTCATTCCCTGAAAATTTCAAGAAAATCCCATAATCAGTTTAATTTTGATGAGTATATATGTGTGTGCCATTTTTATCGAATACACCCTTTATTAGGGATATAACCGCGAGGTTCACGTGAAACCGCGTTGGTGTTTTAAAATAATAGTATCATCTAAGTTATAAATATCATAACACACACGGTTGGTAAATATTGAAATGTTTTTGCTTTGATCCGTCCCTTCTTATGAATTTTGTCATCTGTCTGACATCTCTTCAGTCATCTTAAATGCAGCTCTAAACTGACCATGTCGAAAGCATTCAATGAAAATATACGATTTGACAACTTTGGCGATTTGGCGGGTGGGCAAAGCCTTGTCTGAACCACCAGCTGAGAGCTAGTGTCGAATACTGAACTCATTTCGGTTTGACTCGCTTGATATGTACTAGCGTTCATAGCATATCCCAGAAAGAAGAGGTACGAAAACGAAGTACGAATCAAGATTCATAATAAAACAAAAGAAGACAAATTGAACCATTTGTTACCCGATTCTGAGGACTCGGAAAGGGAAAACCTTATTTTCAACCTGTTCTTATGCAGATTTTTATGGGAGCAAAAGTAGGTCATTTTGAAGTAAAAAATTGAGCTACCGATACCAATAGCACTTTATTGAGTTTGGCACATGTTTTGAAATTTTAATGCAACAAATTTGTAAGTATTTTTGATCAAATGGTGTATGAATAAAGTCATTCCGTTTAGTCGAACGAAAATTATTAACGTTCAAAAACCTTTCAGAGCGTTACGCTAAACTCATTTTTCAAAATGTTGAAATGACTCCCGGTATAGAAAAGAGAAACGTAGTCCTACGTGCAAAATTTCCTTTTAACCAAACATTTTATTTCATAACAATAAGCATGAAACAGTAGTGTTGTGTTTTTTTTATTAATGAAATAAAAATAAAAATTTTGAATTCAACTCTTTAATTTATATAACGGAAAATTTACTCTGTAATTCATTGGAATTCTATCGTTGATTTTGGACAAAGAAAAATCAGTTTGTTGAATTTTTCAATTGAAAACTAAATTTTGATTTTAATATACAAAACTGGAAAAAACGTTATAGGTGGAAAAAACTATAGTAAATTGTGTCATCTATACGAATGTTTTAATCTTAAGTGTCACTTCATATATATGAAACAGTATGGTAAGATTGCATACAATCCAAGAAATAGATGCAGAAATGTTTACATAATCACACATATAGCGAAAATTACATAACTCACTCGCTTATTACGTCTTTTCGTCTAAAGAAGTCTAATTTTGCAAAAAATCAAAATTTACAGACTTTTTTAGACATTCCCAGACAATTCGAATTTTTATCGCAGACATTTAAAAAATAATCTGGCATCCCTGTTCCCGGTTCCTCAAACCATTCTGTACCCTAGGCAAGAAGGCGGAGTTAGTTAGTCTTTACTTTTTTTATCGACATTGTCAATCTGTTGTGAATTTAAACTATAAATTATGAGACCAATCTTAAGTTTCTTGATATTATATTCTTTCTTTTAAACTAAAACTTAATTTCCCCTACAATAAACAGTGGTAAACAATAAACAGGCGTGCTACAATAAGGATCCGAAACGCCCCAATTTGTCATCGTGCCATCACAAGAAACCGGTGATGGAGTGGTACGAAGCCAACGTTGTTGTTTTTGTGTCAAAGGAGGCAAATCCCCTAAACTCTTAAAAACTTCGTGATTATGAATTATGAGCTCCGGAAAGCAAGGAAGGTATTCAAAAAGAAAGAAAGAGTGGATGAAAGTGTGTAAGAAAGATGGCACAAGTGTTGCACAGGATTTGACGGGTACTGTTAACTCCAAGGTGCGGACATTCAACCTAGGAGAGGAGGTTCAGTAAACCAACTTCGCAAAAACATAGCTAATATGTGTTTATTTTTTCCCTGAGAGTTTCAAAAATATACGACTTAAAGGGAATTTTTGCTGATCATTTTTGTCTGTTGCATTTTTTCGAGCGAGTACAATCTTTAGTCGACCGGCCGGCATGTCAGCCCTAATCGGGATATTCGGAAATGCTCGTTTTTTCTTGCATCTGTGGCATTTTGGCGGTCTTCACAGTTGCAAGAGCGCAGATGGACGATCTGATATTTCTGGCGCAGCTCGATTATCTTATCGTTTATCACTAGTCTGTGGTTCTGATGGTGGCATCGTTGGTGGCAGTTTTCCAATAAGCTGGTGCAACTGAGATACATTGTACATGTACTCATCTAAGCCGCATGATTCCACCGTCGTACAGAAATTTTGCACAGTTTCTCGAATCGTTCTTCGCGAATGGGCGGTAGAGAGCTGGGGTGGCATTATGTAGCTCGAAACTGAAGACTTTTTGTACGAACGCTTGTGAGAAAAAGCTCTTCTTTTCATGATCCGCAATACGGTCCCTGATCTTATCAAATAACGAGTATATGATAATTTCACTTTTCATTTCACTGATTCATAGGCTTTTCCTTTTAAGCTTCTTTGCAATTGCACTTGATATCATTTTTCCTGTGAAGGCACACATTGCGGTTGTACTACTGTACATTAAAAAGAAAATTTGCCATTCCGGGTTGCCAGCAAACTGTGGCAAGTCCATGGAAACTGCAAGTCTTGCAATGTTTAATTTGGGACCGCGAGAATCGGAGTGGGTCGTGATCATCCTTGTGTGCTGCGTGCATCGGATGGTTCTGTTCTAAGCCCGTTGAATTCGATTACATACTCGTAAGTTTTTCAAAAATCGCAAACGTAATTTGTGATCGACCCTCGGGCCCTTTCAATTCGTATCATAATTTTTTAACACATCTTGAAATGTCATTATAACTGCGCACGCAAAGATGAGAAAACCCAAAGATCGTTAAAAAGTTCCGATAATCACTCAAAAGTGCACATACCCAAATTGGGCGTAAATACAGATTGCCTAATACTGGGAATTGAAGGAAGATATTCGTTAAAAATTACCGATTTCTTATTTCTTAGATATATAGATATATTTCTTAGATAAAATAAAACTACAAAAAATACCCAATTTTCTGTAAAAAGTAACGATAAGAATGCTCAAAAAAGACATGCAGTTTTACAATGTATCCATTCAAATAAGTAAGTATTCTAAATTCCGCACTTAAGCAGAAACTTGAACAGTTGTATTACAGAAATATACCGGAATCCATTTATGAATGTTTAGATTGTTATCACGCGGTACACCAAATAAACCTTCAAAAACACAATCCGTCACACTTCAAACACACTCGCCACCTCATGAAAGATAAATTCATTTCGGACACCACTTGCGCGAATCGATTGTTTGTTTTCAGACTGTTTTCATTCCCTCTCGCTTGCACTGATGTGATTCAGATGATGTATGAGTGTGCGTGGATTGAAAGTCAAAATGGTCCATGGTTGCCAGTAACCATAAATTTTCGATTGTACTTATGAAAGATTTGTTAAAACACAAAAACACCTTCCAACACCCTGAAACACAAACACAACGTGGCAGAGCGACTAACCCCATGGACATGAATAAACTATTTGAAAGTTTAATAAGAAAAATAATTACGTTTTCGCTTGGAAAATTGCTTCTGTCCTTGATCAGTGACGAAAAATTTATTTAATTTAGGGTAAACGTTAACATCCAATAAAAAATCGTCAATTTTTAACGTTTCAATTCCCAATATTAGGTAATCTGTGTTCAGGCACAATTTTGGTATGTGCACTTTTGAGTGATTAAATGTTCTTTTTAACGATCTTTAGGTATTCTCATCTTAGCTTGTGCGACTGATTTAGCAAACAACGAGGGAATGCCATCAGCGTAAAAACGTTTTGCATCCCGTTTACGAGGGAGTGCTCATTCGAAAAGGTCCGTTATTAATTTTTGAAAAGGACACTGAAATGAAAAAAAAAATTAGCCAACTGTTCCCCTTTAGCATTCATCTTTGGTGTGACTGTATTTGATACCTTGAATCAACGAAACTCTGTGCGATATAAATCTTTGTCACAACGTTTTTTTAACCATCGACTTATGGCAGCAAAAATGTTACGTCGCCTGTAGAAAACAGTACAAGAATGTCATGACATTTTCTCCCATGAAGGTTTTTTCGAATCCCAAACAACTTGCACGTTTGCGTGTCCTTAATTTGGTCGTAATGAAAAATGTAAAATGTTATGAAAATACTATCAAAATACAATACATTTACCTCCAATGAATAGAACTGAGGCTGAAAGTGGGAGCACAGGTTGATAGAGGAGTGAATCTAGAGAGGGCACAGACGTTGATCTGGTTGGGATTCGAGCACTCGTTACGGCCTGTATACCTAAGCGACATGAAGACTTTCTAGATTTCAAATGAAACCTTGAGTCCACCATTTGGAAAAGGAAGGGATTAAATTTGAATTGGATGTAAGTACTGTGCTGTTTGAGAAAGCAGAAAATGTAGGAGCTCTAAAGGCCCAAATGAAATGTGGACGGAAACGGAACGGGAACGGCAAGTTTGACAGTTGTCGCAAATGACGTTGATTTGTCCAATTGGAATCAAGTTGGATCTAATTTGTTTTCTATCCGACAATCAGGTATAATCAGATTGGGCTCTTCCGCTTCCGTTATCACTGCGAGCCTTAAGATGGCGCTTAAGGTGCATTGCTGCTCCATGTATTTTTTCTATCTTTTATCTCTCTCTCTCTCTCTCTCTCTCTCTCGCAAATTTACCTCGCTATTTCAAATTGATAAATCCCGATTGTTAGTGAATGAACATCAAATAAAACTATATCAGATTGCTCACAGCAAGTAAGCATACAAACTGATGTGATTAAATATCCAATATCTAGTACAGATTCTGAGTTATATCAATTCTAAATTTTGAGGTAATGGCTGCCATCGAGAATGCTTCAGCGTCAGCCCTTAAGAAAAAAAAAAAAAAAAAAAAGAAGATTGAGATAAACTAATCAAAACCCCCCACCGGAGGAGGGAAAAAATAAAATAAACAAAAATAAAAAAAAATGATTTTTTTACACAAAAAAACCCCCCTCACACAACGGTTATATCACTTTACTACAAGATGTGTCGCCCCACAAAGAGGGGCCACCAAAAAAACCAATCCTGCAAATTTACACAAGGTTTTAAACACCACCCGCGGGCTGTAAAACAGATTGTTCCCCATTTTCTCACCCGTTGATTCGATTCGCAAGAAAGTTTTGTTACAAATTTCCAATTCTCTAACTCAGTTGCCATTAACTCAGCCTTCCAAGCAGAACCAGAGTAGCTCACAGGGAACTCAAACTGGTTCTCAGGATCAGTGCTGTAAAAAGTAATTTCGAGCAATTGGATAAATTTATCGATAACTTGGTTTAACAGCTGAATTTATGAATATAGAGTATGATAAAATTATAGATCTTGACAAATTCTACAACTTTATCTGACAGTGCATTGCCCTAACTGGTATATAGAAAGTGTTACATTCACTGTCATATTCAAATGATATAAAATTATGAATATCATTTGAATATGCTTTAAAGTTAGAGCAATACACTGTGAACCAAATATATGAAAAGAATCAAGCACAACAATTTTGTTTTACATGCTATTGTGAAAATCAGCTTCTGGAACGAGTTGTTGGCAAAATTTGCGCTTTGGATCGAAATGACTATTTACAGCACTGCTCAGGGTGAAGAGCGGTCGAGTTCAGGACATACATATTTAGGTGAGAAGACAACTCCAATCGAACATAAACCCTACGAGGAATTTGCTTCCTTCTTGTAATTCTTACAAAATTCACATATTTTTACTGCAAGTGAGCAGTTCTGTCAAAAATTGGGAAACCAGAATTGTAAGTTCTTTATCATTGCTAGCTTTATCATTATTCAGGCATTCAAGAATCTTCTGAGTGAAACACATCCGGATAACTTTATATTGTTGTTTTTTCCAGAGGGGTTAATTTTTGCAAAACCGAAAGGCGATTTCTCCTTAACCATGTTGCTACCCAAAATAGAATTGACAATGTTTAAATTTATCAAGTGAAAACATATTATCTCACCTCTAAACCGACAACGGAAACAGCCAGCCCAAACAGGATCACAATTCCACAGATAATCAAACAGCTCTTCACCGTTTTCCTCTCCACACATTCTTTCGGTAGGGTTCCCAAATTGCTCGGTGCACTAAGAAACGGTTTCAATGACTCGGCGGTCATTGTCGTGTTTGTTTGCATTAATTTCCTTCTTCAACTAGTAAATTATTACCGACCACACTCTTCCGAGAAATTTCACCTGTCAAAACACATTCACTTTGGAAATCACTTCGAGGAGGTGACTGTAAGCCAGCTCGAATTCAAACAACTTGCAACTGCACTTTCTTAACGTTCGGATTATTTGCATACGTTTGGGTTCTATTAATGTTGAAGCACGCGCGCGCGAGCAAGTGTAAAAGCGTTTAGCCGTCGCGAACGGTAGAGTTCTACTGAGCAACGATCGCAGTCGGATCAGGCTTCTTGAGCAGCGCAGTAAGTTGGTAGCAATTTACTGAGAGAACGATCGAAGTCATGATCTCGTTGATCTTGGGATGTGTTTACTCTCTTGATTAGTCGGCTCCTGCGGGATGTGATGTCCCGCTCCTCACGCCCACCTCTAATCTGTTTATTATAATTTGAACTTGCTGTAAGAGGAGAGAGCGATACAAGCTGATGACGATTCTATGGACTCTGTGAGTTAGGAGTTCATTCATCATATTCCTCGGTGCTATTTTTGTTTTTTTTTTTTTGTGGTGCGGCGAAGATGAAGAAAAAAAAAAAAAAAAAAAAATTGTTTTTTTATGAGATTAATAGAAGATGTCATGAGCAGAGGAGTGGATTGTTAGATGACTGCCCCACGAACGATACCACGAAAAATATATAAAAAAAAAAAAAAGAAAAAATTTTTTTTTTTTCCCCCTTTCCAGAATGCTTAATTTGGAAACCTTTAAAATTGAGTTTCTCTTCCCCTCCTCCTGGTTGATTCCAAAATTTTTTTTTTTCTGCGCCGGCGGCGGAAAAGAACCCCCCTTCTTTTGGGAAAACTCCTTAAACATTTGAAAAAAGCCCCCTTAGATGCGTTGCCCCGTAATATTGCAACCGGAGGTATTTACCTTCTGGTTAGCGCTTGCCGGTTGTTTTGACGGGTCTTAAGTTTCTTCACCAGCTACCAGCAAAAAGCGGTTGGATCGAGCTAAGAGGATCCTCTCTCGGCACGCTGGTCAGGAGTTTGTTTTTTCGGACGAGAAACTGTTCGTGCTGCAGCAGCCGCACAATGTGCAAAATGACCGGGTGTGGGCGCCATCGAGGGACAGCATTCCTGAATCCAATATAAACATCCCTCGGTTCCAAAGTGCCGCGTCGGTGATGGTTTGGGGGGCAGTATGCAAACGTGGTAAGCTACCCTTGGTGTTTATTGAAAAAAAAAACGTCAAAATCAACGCGGCGTACTACAAAACTGAGGTTTTGGAAAAGGTTGTTGCCCCCAGTCTCCGAAGCCTCTACGGCGATGAGCACTACGTGTTCCAGCAGGACGGTGCACCAGCCCATACGGCAAATGTGGTTCAAGCCTGGTGTCGGGACAATTTAACCGACTTTCTGGACAAAACTTTGTGGCCTCCCAGCTCCCCGGACTTGAATCCTCTCGACTTTTTTGTTTGGTCCTATATGATGGCGAAGCTGAACGAATACAAGGTCAGCACTTTGGATCATTTCAAGACGGTAATTCTCAAAATCTGGGACGAAATGCCCATGCAGTCCGTGCGTGCCGCCTGCGACGCGTTCGAGAAACGTTTGAAGCTCGTTAAGGAGTACAAAGGGGGGTCATTCCAAGAGAAATGTTGTAAACGTTCCTTGTAAACATAGCTTTCAATAACATAAATCCAAAAAATAAAAAAAACATGTTTTCATTTTTTTAACAAATTTTGAAAGTGTATCCGAATTTATTGAACACCGTGTATAAGTTTTTGTCTGCCGCCCGTGGAGGAGAAAAAACAAAAAAAAATTATAACATGGTGTTATGAGTTATAAGTTGAAATTAATTTATTATTATGTATTAATTATTATTTATTTTTTTTTTTTTTTGTTTTTTTTCCGTCCTTTTTCTCTCTCACATCGTGGCGCCACGCCCCGCCGCCGGGAAGACGACTCCACCACCTGGGCCCTCCCAAACCCCCCCCACCACACACGCCCCGGGAACCAGGGGCTTTCTTCCCTCCCGAAGGAAGACGAGACCAGATGTTTTCACTTCTGAAAAAACACCGACGTCGACTGGGATTGAACCCAGACCCTCTGGGGTACCATGTAGTCTGTCTGTCTGTCTGTCTGTCTGTCTGTCTGTCTGTCTGTCTGTCTGTCTGTCTGTCTGTCTGTCTGTCTGTCTGTCTGTCTGTCTGTCTGTCTGTCTGTCTGTCTGTCTGTCTGTCTGTCTGTCTGTCTGTCTGTCTGTCTGTCTGTCTGTCTGTCTGTCTGTCTGTCTGTCTGTCTGTCTGTCTGTCTGTCTGTCTGTCTGTCTGTCTGTCTGTCTGTCTGTCTGTCTGTCTGTCTGTCTGTCTGTCTGTTTGTCTGTCTGTCTGTCTGTCTGTCTGTCTGTCTGTCTGTCTGTCTGTCTGTCTGTCTGTCTGTCTGTCTGTCTGTCTGTCTGTCTGTCTGTCTGTCTGTCTGTCTGTCTGTCTGTCTGTCTGTCTGTCTGTCCGTCTGTCTGTCTGAAGTTTGATCCCCTGCTTATTCAAGAAAAAAAAAACTCATTCCGAAAAAAAAACCATAAACGTACCAGTTATATTAAATTTTCCTTCATTTAGTTACAAGCGTAGCAGCGCACGCACCGGGTTCAGCTAGTTACTCTTATAAAATACATTCTCAGATCAGATGCAGCATTTGGCGCACCAGATGCCACACTATCGACTCTATAGAATTAGAGCAGCATCGATTGGCGCGAGTGGTCTTGTCCGGTTTTGAACTGCAACGAGTATATTCAAAAACAACGCAAAGTCCCCATATTATAACTGCACAATTTTCAACGAACATGTACTTAATTGGCATCTTGAACCCATATCTATAATCAAAATTGACGGTTAGGATTGTAGAATAGTTCATTTCATGGGCTGAATATATGAAATATGTGGTGAAATGTAAGCAGGGTTCAGTCTCACCGTCGGTGGATTTATTCGGGGTTTAGTTTATAAAACGTTCTCGTTTTGGAGACAACCACCATGCAAGAGGAGCACAGAAAACAAAAAAAATCGTGCTCCAAGGCTAGTGTTGAATGAAACAGCGTATGGTGTTTGCTCAAAACGTTCGTGAAACCTTAACGACGACTAGGAAGCCTCAAATTAAATGCCGGAGTGGAACTTTCAACCGTCAGCTCCATGAAAAAGTCATAAGATCCATCCGAAGCAACTCAAGTATGTCCGATCGCGATTTGGGTAAAAAGTATAATGTAGTACAGTACAGCGTATGACAACCTGCTAACCAAGCCCGGTGGACACATACTTTTGAATAATGAACCCTATGTAAAGGCCGACTTCGGACAACTTCTAAGACCAAAGTTTTATAACAAGGCGAAGGCTGAAAGAGCTGTCTCTGTCAGATTAAAATTTGTATATGTGGATAATTTCTGGCTTGGAACTTACAGCACCGTCCAAAAAAATATAATTCATCTAGTCACATGATGGTCCGGTGACATTTGTGACATTTGACATGTTGTCACCAGGGATGCTAGACATGTCTGTATTTATACAGACATTTGATCATGCATACAGACCTCATACTGATTACAGACATTATACAGATATTGCAATAAAGTTACAGATTTTTACAGACATTCATAGCCATGAATAAGATGAAAGTGATTCTGAAATAATGTTATTTTCCATATAAAGTTGGCAAGTTTTGTTTGTTGACCTAATGCATTCTATATTTATGTTTTGTTTCGAAATATACATTAAGTTTAGTCTTCATTTTTATTATTTAGAAAACTTGTGAAAAGTTTTTTGAGCTTCACCATACCGTCAATTGATAGCGGACTGATGATTTGTAATATTATTTGCAAAACTACATTTACAGTCTACTCGTTTTGAAGATGCCAACGCATTCACTTTAAATGAATCCCACTGGAATATCCCATAGAAATTCAGGAAATTTATAAGATAATCAAGAAATGGCGATTGTTTGAAATGTAACGGATTCAATATTATTTTCAAAGAAGAAATGATTTCTACTAATTTTAAAAATCGAGTAATTTAAAAAATGCTGTAATAATTTTAAAAGATCTGCGGAATTTATCAGAACTTCAATAGTATTTAAAAAAAATATTTTAGTTTTAAAAAAGTTAAATTTTTATAAACGTGGAAGAAATTTTTCTTGAGAACCTGTAGAATCATATGGTAAACAAACCGCTTTGCCAAATCAGTGAATGGCAGACGAAAACATGCGTGTAGGCATGTTTTTGAGTTCTTTATTCGTTTTATTTATCGATTCCTCCTCAGTTTTCGCGACAAAATTGTTGGAGTAGATCTTACGCTTGGCCCAGAATTTCTCGATGGGACGCAGCTGGGGGACGTTGGGCGGGTTGGCTGACTTGGGTACCACATCGATATTGAGCCGCTCCATCTCCTCCAACGATCGCTTCGAGTAGTGGGCCGACGCCAGATGTGGCCAGAACACCGCGTCTTCGCCCTTATGGTATTTCTGGATGAACGAGGCAACTTCCGGCAGACATTTCGTACTATAAATTTCCCCGTTCACGGCCAGTCCGGAGCGAAAGAAGAGCGGCTTTGACATCCCCTTCTCGCTGATTGTCAGCCACAGCAGCACCTTCTTGGGGAACTTGGTGTGAGAAATGAACTTCACCTCGGAGCTCACTTCCTTCGTGGGGGAAGTAAAATACGAAGTGCACTGCCAGTCGTTGCCATCCAGGGTGAGATAGGTCTCGTCGTCCACCACCACCACCACGTCGCGATTCGCCGGGAAAATCGACTTGATCATCTTATTCAGCCGCTGCAGCTGCGTCATTGCATGCAGCTCCGAAACCAGTGGACGTGACTTCCGCTTCCTGATATGTATGTTCATGTGCGCCAGGTACTTTTTCACTGTTTGGCCGGTTGAACCGACCTCCCGGCCAAGCGCACGCAGCGATGTAGCCACTTTTCCCTCGGTCCCTCCGCCCCCCCGCCCTTCTCTCAATCCGCCGCCCCCCCCCCCCCCCCCCGTTTTTCCTTTGCCTCCTAAATTTATTTCCAGTTGCCTTCCCGCCCAAAAACCCAACAATTGCTTTTTTTTAATTTTTTAAAAAAACAAAAAAGAAGCAACCCGGAACTTAAATTATTTTATTCTTATATCTCGCTAACAATGGTCTTGCCCCCGGCCACCGGAGAGTTCCGGGTTCCGAGAAGGTTTCCCCTTTTTAATTTTGTGATGAGATTTTGTACAAGATGCCGTTGTCAACCAATTTTTTTCACTTAACACACGTGTGTAAGGAGGATCCTGTTAGGGCCTCCAAATTCTGACTTATGCGCCAGACGACGAGAGTTGTCTACCAGAACTCAAGATCGGTTTGCCCTGCTAGCTCTTTGTCCAACCCTACAGCAGGATTCACCTTCAAGGATATTCAACGCTTCCAAAATTTGCTTTCCCAATTCCATATCTCAAGAGATTTCCCAAATGCATTAACCACAAATTCCGTGTTGATTGACCAAATTAAAAGAAGGATAAAGCATTTATTGTAAACTTATTTAAACGTCTATTAAGCTCACATGCAGTCAAATTTAAATTTAAACGTTTAATGTGGATTTCCAAAGTCTATAATTGTTGGATTCATTTTGCATTTATATTCAAAAACATTTCCCTGTCCCTACCTTGTCCTATCTTGTGACGTCATGCCCTCAGTATGTACCCTGTACGTGAGTCCTTCTACTCCCCGTTTCTTTTACTCCTTTCTTCCCCTACTAATACAATGTCTAGGCCCTTCTAATGCTGGTGGTGTGTTCGTGTGGGTACTTACAGGTTTCGCCGACTGTCGGTTATCTGGCTTGCCCGCCATGGGTAGCTGAGATGCTGAATACGACGCCTTCGCTATTTACCGTTTGCTGTCGTCGAAGTGGGTTAGCGCCAAAAACGTCGCATGCTGAGTTTCGTCGTCGATTGCAGCAGTGCACCCTTCAGTGTGCACGGAAGATGGACGTGGTTCGCTAATACGACCTGTCGTGGTGAGGCTACGGCGCTCCGTAAGAGGACTTCTTGCATCTGTAGGTGAGGTTGGAGATGTGCCCTGTGCTGCTGGACTCTTATCGGGACTGGTTGTACATTCTTTACCCGGGACGCGAGTCTGGGCACTCGTGGATTGTGGCAACCACGTGGTGACGTGTGGTGCTAGCGAGGCCGAACTTCCACCTCCGATGACCACGCTCTCTGAAACTCTGCCGCTAAGAATAGCGGCACGCAGCCCCGAGGCAAAGAATAGCCCCCATGGGATCGCCCTCAGTCTCTCCGATAGCAAGCAGATAGCTTGTGGGTGCTAGGGAAACAGTTCCTGTCAGCACAATCTCCTCGAGACGCACTCGCCGACAAAACCCCAAGTAGGCACGTGTTAACGTCTGGTGATTGTGGATGAATTTAAATTAGTACCTCAAACACGAAATATACCATTTTCCAGCAATTTACCTCACGTTGTTTCAACTATTTTCTAATACTGTTAGTTCCGTTAAATCCTGGACTCAAGTTTTTCCCCTATCAAAAACTAAACATTAATTTTCGATTCTTATATCTCATGATGGCCCAGTACTTTTCAATTGGCCGCAGCTCCGGTGCGTTCAGGGGGGCTTCGGCACGAAATTGCACTCCTTAGCCTTGTACCACTCCAAAACCTCCTTCGAGTAATGGCAAGAGGCTAAATCCGGCCAGAACATCGTAGAACCATCGTGTGACCTCAGAAGAGGAAGTAGACCCTTTTGGAGGCATTCCTTTAGGTAAACCTGCCCATTGAACGTTCCAGTTGTCACGAATGGGGTGCTCCGCTTTCCACACGAGCAAATTGCTTGCCAAATCATATATTTTTTGGCAAACTTTGACATCTTCTGCTTTCTAACGTCCTCAGGGACATCGAATTTATGATGAGCAGTGAAAAACTTATACATACGTCTTATCATCCATAACGAGGCAATGTGGTTTTATCAACATCTGGGTGTAGAGCTTTCGTGCACGTGTTTTAACTACCGTATTCTGCCGTTCATCGCATTAGGTGCCTTTTGGACTTTGTACGTGTATAGTCCTTCACGTTTTTTCGCATCTTGCACGAAAATTTTGGTTAGATTCAGTTTCTTCGCCAAATCTCGAACTGAACTGATTCCTCTTGAAAGCTTGAACTAACCGCTTGTGATCGTATTAATCCTTAATACGGAGATCCATTTTGACCCCTTTTTTCTTTCCGATCGATGGTCTAACGTTCGTGGTACCGATTTAAAACACGAGACACCGTAGAATGTACCATTCCTAGCTTCCTGCTGATGACAGATGAGAAAGATCCGGATTTTCGAGGTACGTGCGCAAAATTTCTTTGCGCCGCTGCTGTTCTTCCGACTCCATCTTCGCAACGATTACACATCTGCTAATGAAACTGACACAGCGTAAACAAATACACATTGAACTAATTCCACCCAAAATTTCAATAGAAAATACCCAACGGGTAAAAAGTTACAGTCATTTAAAAGTGGTGCAATTTGATTCCGTACAACCTTTCCTCTCGAATTCAAGTTATTGCAGATTTTACTGATTATCCATTATCTAAACTGCAACTGTTTATTACAGTTCTTGAGTGTTTTTTGCTGATAAATACGATGTATCACTTAGACCTGTGCGCCAATCTATTTTGAATCGGCGGCAGCGTGTATGGCGGCGGCCGCAGTCGTCCTTGGCGGCGGCGACGTGGATCGGCGTGAGCATAAATTATCCCCTCAACATTTCCTTATGCTTATCCCTTTTAACTGTTTGGCTTTCTCGTGCACTGTAAAGATTATAGGATCACTCCAAGTCTTATATTTTGATAGAAGGCCCTGATATCCATAATGTTATATGACCCAGGTCGATGAATTGACGTGTTTTCTTTAGATGGGATGGAACATCTGCAACCTGACACCTGAAGAACTCAGGGTGTGGGGATGAGGGTGCCAACTCCTCGACCCACTAAGAACCCACCCGTGCCTAAAGCCCTGGACCCTCTCTGGGACCACCTTTCAGTATTACTTCGGAGACGGCTATTGTGCTTGTTAAGCACCCACTATGTCTAACTACTTAGGGCTTTAGTAGTTAGGTGGTCCCTGCAACCTGCCGTTGGTCGTTTCGCCATTTTTGTTGGAGATCAAGGACAATCTGGGAGGCTGCTATGCATACCGCGTCCCAGATGTCCCGGTCTTGGCACATCCTCTGGACCAGATTATCCGGAGTCGTGTCGTGACCGCTTCCGGCTATCATGCCGGATCTCGCGCCGTTGAAGCGAGGACATGTGAAGAACACATGTTCCGCAGTTTCCTCTACCACCGTGCACTCGGTGCATGCGGAGGACTGTGCATGCCCATATTTGTGAAGATATTGTCCGAAACAGCCGTGGCCTGACAAAATTTGCGTTTAGTGGAAGTTCACTTTACCGTGTCGCCGACCAACCCACCCGGAGAGTTCCGGGATTAGTCGGTGGGTCCACCGACCTTTGGTGAAGTTGTTCCATTCCCTTTGCCACTTAACCATAGATGCGGCTCTAGTGGTTTTTCGAATACCTCTTGTTCCACGTTGTTCGAAGCACTCTAAAATCCTCTTTTATGACAATGCCTATGATACCGTTCGGTTTGCACTAACCACTCTTAGGCAAATAAGCCTTTGCGTACTCTCTAGCTTATTCAGGTAGCTCTTGGTACTCAATGCGGTGATCCATGCCAGCCTGCCGTACCTAAGTATGGACAGGGAGACACTGACCGCTTCCGCACCGCCGAGCTATTCGAAATCATGCCGGATAATGCCGCTATAGCCATAGACGCTTTCTTGAAAGCGTAATCGACGTGGCTGATGAAGGACAGCTTATCGTCGATCATGACCCCAAGATACCCCAAAGACCTCTTGGATTCTATTGTGCAGTTACCTGCACTGATCATCGCATTTTGCTCCGATTTTCGGTTGTTAACAACCGTGACCTCAGTCTTATGGTGGGCTAGCTCCAGTTTCCTGGAACTCATCCATCTCTCCACAATACCAATGGAGTGCGAGGCCGTTAGCTCTACCTCTTCGATGGATTCACCATATATCTCCAGGATGATGTCGTCTGCGAACCCGACTATCTTCACCCCATTCGGGAACTCAAGCCGTAGAACCTCGTCGTACATTGTGTTCCATAGTACCGGACCCAGGATCGAACCTTGTGGGACGCCTGCGGTGATCTGGACACGTTTTTGTCCTACCTCAGTATTGTACACCAGTACGCGATTCAGGAAATAGCTTCCCAGAATCTTGTACAGGTACCCAGGAAACTGAAGGCGTTGGAGCGAGTCAGCGATAGCCACCTAACTTGCGCTATTGAACGCATTTCTCACGTCAAGGGTGACCACTGCACAGTAGCGGACTCCGCGCCTCTTGCGCTGGATTGCCACTTCGGCCATCTTGGTGACTGACAGAATGGCATCCACCGTCGACTTCCCTTTATGGAAGCCAAACTGGTTATAAGATAGACCACCTATACCCTCCATGTACTTTCTCAGTCTGTTGAGGATTACCCTCTCAAGCACCTTACCCGCTGTATCCAACAGACATATAGGTCTATATGCCGATGGATCCCCTGGTGGCTTCCCTGTCTTTGGCAGCAACACAAGGGTCTGAATTTTCTAGGCGTCACTCCACGGATTCGTATTGGCCTTCTGACACAGGCCCTCAAAGCAGGCTCGCTTGCTGGCCTTTATCTCTCTCTTTAGCGCGACCTTCGCGGCGACTAGCGCCCCTCTACGCTCGATTCTATCGGCGTCTGACCGCGCTCTTTGCACCCTTCGTCTTACGTGGAGGCATGTTCTTCGGAGGTCGGCGATCGACTCTGTCCACCAATACATCGGCGATCTTCCATTCCTCGGTTTGACTTCCCTCGGCATGGTCGCATCGCACGCTCGTTTAAGTGTCATCACCCAACAAACATCGGTGTTGAATTAGAGCTTGTTCAAACAAATTTGGAGAAGCTATTCAGTTATTCTAGAAGAAACAGCTGAATAGCTTCTCCAAATTTGCTTGAACAAGCTCTAATTCAACACCGATGTTTGTTGGGCAGTGCCTCTTTAAAAGTCTCTACATTAAAGTCCTCGCTCTGCGAGCGAATGGAGTGGATAACGAACCGTCAAGTGGTCGCTATGGGTGTAGCCATCATCCACCCTCCAATTATTAACCCAGGACTGCTGATGGTTATATCGATTATCGATTCCGCTCCGTTTCTATGGTAGGTACTCTTGGTACCCACGTTGGCTAGGTCCACATTGAGCCTAGCCAAGGCCTCCAGAAGAATCTGGCCCCTGGGGTTGGTAAGGTGGCTCCCCCACTCGAGCGCCCAATCGTTGAAGTCCCCTGCTATTACCAACGAGTTTAGGCCAGTTAACTCAGTTGTCATCCGATCGAGCATATTGGAAAACTGTTCAATCGACCATTGGTTTTGAACTTTCCCACGCCTGACAAAATGCTATCAAGTTGTGGAAATAAACTCTATTTGTTTTAGACTACGAGCGTTCACACTACGAGCTATAGCTCATGATATAGCGAATCTTGATATGCGACGTTAGATGCATTCCAATGAAAACTAGACGTACGAACATTGATAGCAAGCTACTTTATATCAAGTGATATAGCTCGTAGTCTGGACGGCACATTACATTTCCTACTATTTTTAACTAGAAAATAAGAAGAATGATTAGTAATTTCCATTTAATTCCAACTACCTTTATTGCTTATCTTGACAGATACGCGTATTTCGTCTACAATGTGCAGACTTCTTCAGTGTCTGCACATTGTTGACGAAATACGCGTATCTGTCAAGATAAGCAATAAAGGTAGTTGGAATTAAATGGAAATTACTAATCATTCTTCTTATTTTCTAGTTACAGGTATTCCACTAA
Source organism: Aedes koreicus (assembly GCA_024533555.2). Classification (NCBI taxonomy): domain Eukaryota; kingdom Metazoa; phylum Arthropoda; class Insecta; order Diptera; family Culicidae; genus Aedes; species Aedes koreicus. The sequence continues at coordinate 2,620 of JAHHFK020005607.1, read as the reverse complement.
ACAGCTCACACTCTCCATAATTCTACTATTTTTGACAAAATTATGAAATACCATTCAGCAAATTTACCGATTCGTTAAACATGAAGAAAATATAAAAATTTAAAGGTAACCTTTGCCCTACCATATTGAATACAAAACTTAAGCATTGATAGATAGTTGTGTTTTATTCGCCAGTATTCACTACAATTTTAGTTTATTTCTCAATTGATGGTAGTCTCCTGGGAATGTTCTTTCGCTGGATTTTAATCCCAGTGCATGTTAAATGTGGCCGGATTTTTTTTTATTTTCCGTGTTGAAATTCCGTCAATCTCACCCCTTTAAAATTACATGAGAACAAACTCCTTGGACAAGATTCCCGAGGGGGTAGGCTACCTTAACCATTTTTTATTTCAGGACAATCGGAGTTTTGAATAAGTAAAAGTATACAAGAATACAGGCATGCAACCTGACGTTACCATGTTTACCTAATAAATTCTAAGAAAAATTCATCAATTTCGTTATTAATAAAACTTACTTGCCGAATGTTAAGGACCTATCGATTGCAGAATCGTTCTCAATATCTCGATCCCTGTCTTCCTGCAAATTAAGACCAGCCTTCGATTAGACATGCATAGCAAAACACTTTGTCAGGAAGCAGTTGATGAGTAAAACCATTTTTGATGTAGGTATTTTAGAGCACCAAATTTTGTCCACACATCGCTGGTTCAATTATCATTATTTGTGGTATCAATATGTACACTCGCGATGGAAATTTTCTCGACATTAAAGGTGGACTTTTTATTGTATTTAAATTCAAACTCACTCGCGGAATTGCTGAAAGTCGAAACACGAAAATCTACACTGCAGTTGCTAGAACGAAACGACGAAGCTGATCACTGTTTCACACGCACCCCTCTGAATGGCTCATCGCATCGAGACGTCATCATTTGTATTAAAAGCAGATGTCTAAAGGGCTAGTGAACATAACTGAAGGGATGCATACTCGGTGAAAAATTTAATCGGCGCGCCTCAAATTGCCCAGCGGCGAGGGCAAAAAAATGCAGCGGCGCGCCGGTCGAAAATAGTGGCGGCGGCGGCGCTTTAAAATCGTCAGCGGTGGCGGCGCGGCGTGCCACTATTCTTCTACAACAAAAATCAATTTAATTTTTTATCCTAATTTATAATTCCACATATAAAACACTAACAACCACTAGGTCCCCCCCAAATACGATTTTTTCTTGGCTCAGTCAGTACTAGCACATCGGTCCCAAGCTCGGTTCCAAGCTTAATAATACGCCCCTAATAATGAACTCACACGAACACACTCTCAAATATTCTGTCAAAATAACACAGCAACCCAAGTAACACCACTTGTCATATTCATGTTAATAATACACGTTTTAGACCAAGCTTATGTTTTTTTTTAACGTCAATAACTTAATTTCATACACGCATATAACCGAAAAAGCGCAATAAATGTGGCATTTTTTAACATCTTTTAGGTCATACCAGATGTTTTGTAGAACATCCATAAGACAAATATTATGTTCTATGGATGCTTCCAACAGCATGCTTATAACATAATGATATGTTTTGTCGAAGCAAGCACGGTATGAACAAAGTAAAAAAATATAAACAAGAATTTTTATTGGCGAAACGATATCGTAGCTAATGGTATTTTACGCGTTAAAGATGATTGTTTATTACTTTTTCAAATGAGAAATAAAAACTGCTTTACGCATGGAAGATGCATCAAAATTGTATATGCGGCTCAAGGTTAGCAGTGCAACTTTCCGTTTTACCATCCCGAATTTCATGCGCCATCGATTGGATTAAAAAACGTAGAAGGTACCTCGAATAAATTATTTAATTTTAGTGAGATTTCTTTATGGAATTCACAAAAACCAACATGGCGATTTACCAAGTCTACAGTCCTACAGTACAAGTCTACAGTACGGGTAAAAACATTAGTAACACATTTGATTTTCAAATCTTCGTTTTTTATTTTCTGCGTTTTTTGTTGTAAAATTGAACCGAGAAATGTCAGTATGAATGAAAATACAAATACAATTTTTCTATTATGTTGTGCGTAGCTACATTTCAAAACACTCCCCCACAAATTAAACGTAATAATTTATAAAAAATACTAAACATTCTCCCAAACTGTTGCTTTATGCTACATTTGAATAAACCCCTATGCCCAATTTGGCTTCTATTTGAATCAGTGAGTGGCATCACAATCTTACATTTAGGTAGTGTTTTTTTTTTATTCCAGTATTTCAAATAAACATATTTTCAGCCGTCACTGTATTGGATTCACAATCTATTCGGAATGATTTCACTATTGCATGAGGATGTTAAAAACATGTTTAAAATTCATCTTGAATGCAACCTATCAACATATTTACAAACATCTAGCATACACGCTATTTCCAAACAATCCAAAATGAAGTACGTTTGACTCAAATCAGTCAAAAGTATGGATACTCAAAAGTGAGTAAAAATAGTTCGTAGTGGTAAGATGACAAACATCCTGAAAACTTTTTCAAGACCAGACATGTTTGGTATTTCATCCTCACGACTTTTTTACAACAAACTTCTTATATTCTTGTCAAAGAAGATGTTTCTGGTGTTACTTGGG
>JAHHFK020005606.1:0-111931 GCA_024533555.2 Aedes koreicus | reverse complement strand
AACGACAACCTTCTGGCTAACCACCTTTGCTCAGGTACGTATGTTATCCACTTCCTTGGCGATCCGATCTTTCTATCTACAGCTGGAAGTACATCCACCCTAGACTTGTTCTTGTCCAACTTAACACTCTAGAAGCCAGTCACCCACCACGAGCTACGTTCCGACCACTATCCGGTGGTGTGCGAACTAGACTGTAGCCCAACGCAAGTTCCAGTGTCGATAAAACGGGATTATCACCGAGACAACTGGGTTGACTCTCGACTTCCTGATAACCCAGACGTATCATCAGTCGAAGCCATCGACAGCCAACTGGGTGTATTCGAGGAAGCTGTCCACACCACAGAAGAAGCCTGCACCCGTACACTTGGCAACTTTTCCAACAATGAAACACCTTTGCCCGGCAGTTCCAAAGCGCTCCTGAGTAAAGGTTCCATTTCCCGACCAATTTGCTTGCCGGGATTTGGGATAAAATTGGTTGCTTGTACCGGGAAATCCCGGGATTCCGGGAAATTTTTCAATGTGCTTAAAAACGCTATTTTGTGGTTAGGAATATGTTTTATTCATCAATAAAAAAAATCAATGGTTCAAATCAAGTAGCTGGTCTTATAAATTTGAATTCGTTCTCTGAAAATACGACTTCAAGAAGCAAATGTTATTAATGCTTTCATCGGACAGTGAGGTTCGCTTTTTAGAATAGATATTTCCGGAGTTCGAAAAGACGCGCTCGCTATCGGTTGACGTCGTTTTGATTGATTTTAAGCCACCGAAAATGAATTCAAGATTCGGGCTCAACTTACCATGTAGCTCAAAAAGTAACAGCTCTTTCGCAATTACTCATTGAAAAATCAATCATTGCGGAATCAGTCTGGGACGGGGTTGGCATATTCCTTTATAGCCGATTGCAGTTCTTCACGCATGCTCGATGGTACTTACCTTACCAATCAGACCAAGGCCGGTGTGGCCTCTGCTGTTAAAGTTGTCTCCATTGTAATCGGTCCATGGCTCTTCCTCGCCAGCCTCCCTGTCTGCGGAGGGTCCACAGGTCGCTTTCTACTTGATCGATCCACCTTGCTCGTTACGCGCCTCTTCTTCTTGTACCCGTCGGTTCGTTTTTGAGAACCATTTTCACAGAGCTGTCGTCCAACATTCTTACGACATGCCCAGCCCATCGTAGTCGACCGATTTTTGCGATGTGTACGATGGGAGGTTCTCCCAGCAACTGGTGCAATTCGTGGTTCATTCGCCTCCTCCAGGTTCCGTCTTCCATCTGCACTCCACCGTAGATCTTACGCAGTACCTTCCGTTCGAAGACTCCAAGGGCGCGTTGGTCCTCCAGAAGCAATGTCCATGTTTCGTGGCCGTAGAGAACTACCGGTCTAATTAATGTCTTGTAGATGGTCAACTTTGTGGTTCGGCGAACTTTGTTCGATCTTAGCGTCCTTCGGAGTCCAGAGTAGACAGGATTGCCAGCGCCTTTGTATTTCTCTGCTGGTGTCGTTATCGGCGTTCACCAATGATCCCAGATTCGAACTGAGATTAACATTGTCTTCTCGTGAGCCTCTTCCCTTCATGTATTTTGTTTTTAACGCATTAATCACAAGCCCAATCCTACCAGCTTCAGCCTTAAGTCTGATGTACGTTTCCGCCATCGTCTCAAAGTTACGTGCTACGATATCAACGTCGTCGTCGAAGCCAAATAGTTGGACAGACTTCCTGAAGATCGTGCCACTCGTGTCTATCCCAGCTCTTCGATGTAATGGTAAACCACAAACACGACAATCCATAACCTTGCCGTAACCCTCTCTGAGGTTCGAAGGGACTCGAGAGCGTCCCTGATACTCGGACGACACACATCACTCGATCCATCGTTGCTTTGATCAACCGCGTCAGTTTATCCGGAAATCCATATTCGTGCATGATTTACCATTTTCATGCTCGATGGTGTCGATCCTGAATCGTCCTGCATACAGGACAACCCAGCATTCAACTCGGCAACATCATCATCGGTTTGTCTTTGGCAGTCTTGCAACAATCGAACTCCCAGTTCCTTGATGAATTTAATCATTTGCGTTTTCGATGAGCTGTCCAGTTCTGCTGGCACTTGCGTTGACAACGGAAGACCTTGAAGGAACTTCAGCGCTGTTATTATTTCCTTTTGGCGCCGTTCGTTGATTCTTTTCGTGATTGCATCGAAGAGGTCGTTCCCAACTTTGGAGTTAATTTTCTTAAACTCCGAATACATGAAAATCATGCTGCCTTCCGCAGACAGCAATGTAGCATCTCGTCTTCCAAATGCTTCCGAAGCGAGTCTGATTGGCTGAAGAGCTTCCTGAAGGTTTTTTGCAACCTCGAAATCACTGTCCAACATAAGACCTGAAAGGCCTATTTCGGAAAGTGTCTCTTTGATGCAATCAAAACCGCGAAGGAAGGGCTCCAGCATCGTTTCAGGCGAGTTTCAACGAGTATTGATGCAACGCAAAGTTGAATTGGTTTATGTAACATTTCGTGGTTTTTTCTTGAAACAGTGCATCTTAACAGGCGATTTTAGAAAAAAATTCACGACTCTTCGAATACGTTTCAGAGAATCTCCAAATCGCGTGGTGTACAAGTCTATAATTGAAAAAATTAGCTGTTTTGTTTAATATGAAAATGAACATTCCAATATATTTACCCGAAGAACCAACTTCATCATCGTAGTTATCACTATTCGAATCGTCGCTATCTGAATCCTCATTTTTAATTGGTATTGGTGGCTGATCCTTGTACAGGACATCGCAAACCCCCAAGTGAATCGCATGGTAGTAACACTGCTGATGAAGGTTATCCGACAATCTTCCAAACTTCGTCATCACTCGAGTTCCGTCAGTCGTTGATGCTACAATGTTTCCATCCTTAATACCGAATTTTCGGACCATATCCTTGACCATATCCAAAACCGTTTCAGCAAGTAGTGATCCACGAGTTTTGCCGAGACCCAGGTTGTAGAATGATCCGTCAGCGAAATGGGCATTCACGTTTAAGTAGCGCTTGTTGCTTAATCTTGTCCACTCATCCAAAGTGAGACTAACCAGTTCACCGCTATCGATACGCTTCACTATTTCATCCCGCGTTTGCTGCTGAGCGTATCCATAGTATTCGGCGACCAGCTTCATGACGGATGTGTTCGACGTTGGCAGAGAATATCCACGATCTGCGATCGATTGTCTGATGAAATTGCTGTTGGTGATTGCATTGATCGAAAATCCGTCCTCTGATGCCAGCCGAGCTACAATTTCCGCCAGTGACTGACGTTTAACGAACTTGAGCATAGATACTTGTTTCACTGGGACATTCTAGGATTTTTAAGGTGGGGGGTTTGGAATCCATGTCGTGTTTGTTCTTCATGTGCCGGAGCAAGCCATTGGTCGAAGAGCCCTTGCACGACAAAATTTGCTCGCCCTTCCGACATCGTGCTTTTTCTGTGTCATCCGCAGTTCTATCGAACTGTTTCCAAATTCCAGCCATGCCTTTCAAATAATTGGATGTAAGGCTACATTAGGACAAATTATGTATTACTACTTACTTTGATGTAACGGCAATGCGAAATTATTCAATGAACACAGAAGCAGCAATCAGTGAATGAAAACAATGTTTTGAATGGAAATGACAGCTTGCGTCGTATTGGCGCGCGCGCGTGTGTGTGTGTTAAATGTGTAGGCAAAAATGCGAATGCCTACTGACTAACACAAAAGGAATGATGCATTTTCATGAATGATGTTTAACATCGATGTAGGTACAGTAAATGCGTATGTTGGCGTTGAATGGGTTATATTGAATGCGCGTAAACGGTACACATTGAAATTTATTGGGAAGTATCAAAGCGCAAAAATATGTAAGAAATGTGTGTCCCGGGATTTTCGGGACGGTGAAAAATCTTATCCCGAAACCGAATTTTTCAAGATCCCGGGATTTTATGTCCCGGGATATCCCGGGTTGGAACCTCTACTCCTCAGCCATAAAATTGGGGATCGAATGATGGCTGTTCGAAACCAACAGTTCTCTGATCACATCGCCCAAAAAAAAAACGAAAAAAAAAAAAAACAAAAAAAAAAAACCACAATTCCCCACCGCCCGGGAAAAACCTCCCACACCACTCCTCTGAATGTGGAGAAGGCATGATTCTGGATGTGGATAAGCTTGATCCACAAGATGGTGCAGGCGAACTTCCCGAGCTACCTGACGAAGATGGTAAGGAGCTATTTAACCAACCGTTCTTTCAGAGTATCTCTTGCAGAAGCATCGTCTGCTCTCAAATCGATTCCAGCATGTGTGCCCCAAGGTAGGCTTCTGTGCCCCATTCTGAACAATCCGTACACTTGGGACATCTCCCAGCTTCCAGCCGGCTGCATCCTAGTCCACAATGCAATAGTGGTCAATGGTCGGATGCCTGTGGACTACAGATCCCGGTTGCAACAAGAGGTAACCGCATACGTGACGTACCTCAGCAGCTGAAAGATAAAGGTAAACGAAGCAAAATGTCAAGCTATCCTGTTCCAGCACCGACATTCGCCGAAGTTTCTACCTCCACCCGACTGCTTCATCCGGGTAAACGGATGCCCCGTCGCTTGGATGAATGACGTCAAATATCTTGGTGTTACCTTGCCTATACTTTGCCGGCGTGGGGAATTTGTGCAGAAACCCACATTCAAAAGCTTCAAGTAATCCGGAAACGGCTACCACGGTTAATACTCGACGCCGCGACCAGAACAAAACACCAGATGAATCCAGGACAGTGAGAGACCGCATCGAGATATCTATAAATATATTTTTAGACCACAGCCATCACTCTGAGGGTCCGCTCATCCAAGCGATTGCTGAATAAAATTAATAATCAAATTATTAGGTTAAGTAGGCTATCAAATTAAAACTAAATTGCCATGCAAAAAGAAGAACACACACAGTAACCTTCAAAAACAAACAAACATCATCGGTGGCATCAAAAAGTTAAAGATTGAAAACATTGAATTGTACATTACTTGAGAGATAAGAATATATAGAAAAACGAGATAAAATAAATTTAATTTAAGTGCTCGAGCGTGGGCTCTATTTGCCGGCCACCGGAGGTTTTTCCCCTTAGGTCTGCTAACGGAGCCACAAATCATCGGATTGAATAATGCGCCCAAATAAAACACTGCTGCACCGATGTTTTCACTGCACTCAATGTGTTCACGCTCTTTCCCCGTGAGACTTGATGCCCCGAATCGCACTCACAGTCGATTCACGACTTGCCCGAATAGCTTGCACGCAAAGCTTGTCTCGACCGAAGGAAACTCCCTATAATGTGGAAACACACTGTGGATCTTGTAGCCGGCCCGAAGTCGGCTAACTAAACTGGTCTACTAGGTCGTTTCCGTAAACTTGGTTTAGCAAACTAATGGCTTAGCGCCACCTCGTTAGAGGACCACTTGTCGTTCTGGGATGCCCGGCAACTCAAACCTCAGGGCGAATTCAGTCTAACACAAATGATTGAAACAAACTAGTAGACGCGAAAACTTGAAGATACTCAGAGCTATCATCTCCCAACAAAACAAAACTTACCGCAGATCGACCTTTATGGAGCGAAAGCAATGCAGTGACCTATTTTCATCACTGGACACATTTTCATGACCACTACAATGAACGTTTCAGGACAAAACTGCAAAGTGGACTGAGATTCCCAAGCAGTCCAACTTAGAGTACAAACAACGAAATATACAACAACTACAACGAATAATCGTGAAAAATTTCTTCAACACAGTGCGCTCATAATACGAAATCTCTGTCTAACAATTAAACAAAGAATATTTAACATTAATAAAAACAAAACATTTATTTTTACGGAAATGAAAAGTTAAGGTAATTGATTATATCTACATAATTTTATTCGGGTACCCTCCAGTTCATGCTCTTTAGCCTTCTCTCCATTTCTCTACCTATTGTGCGGATTATTTCTATCTCTCTGTCTATTCGCTATTTTTAGAATTTGCGCTTCAACGTTCTCGACGCATGCATGCGGACATTTCTCGAGTACTTTTTCAAAAGGACGTAAGTCACAAAATGTAAACAAACGCGTTGTTCATGGCATGTTGTTAAAAAATCATGCCCTTGTTTGATGAAGTTTCTGATGGATTATTCTTGGAAGATTTAACTAACTTTTTTCAAAACGATGAAGAATCACTTTTGCACTCTTTGGGAATAATGGTAGATACGTCGCTTGTGTTGAAAAGTAACTGCAAAACATTATTATATCATTTGGATGCCCCTGAACGACTCGTTAGTAAGGACTGGACTCGGAAAAAATGACACACAAAAATGATCACCAAAAATTCCTTTTAAGTCGGATACTTCTTAAATTTTCAGGGATTCAATAACTATATATAAACTATGTTTTGGCATAATTTATTTATTGAATTTCCTCCCCAAGCTGAATGCTCGTACATTTCTCTTATCACTTCTCATGAGATCTTGGGCGAGGCTTTGTCCATCTTCCTTACACAATTTCTCCCAGTTTTTCTTCAAAGCTTCATCGGTTTTGAATGTTTTTGCGCTTTTCTTCAACTTCTTCTTCATTATCGCCCAAAACTTTTCGATCGGACGAAGTTCTGGTGTATTTGGCGGGTTCGCCTCCTTCAGGACCACATTAACGCCCTTCGCTTCGTACCAATCCATCACAGGCTTGGCGTAATGGCACGAAGCGAGATCTGGCCAGAACAGCGTGGGACCACGGTGAGAGCGGAGGAAGGGCAGCAACCGCTTCTGAAAGCATTCCTCTCGATAAATCTGCCCGTTTATGGTGCCGGTTGTAACGAACGGCTTGCTGTACCGTCCGCACTCGCAGATCGCCTGCCACAACAGGTACTTCTTCGCGAATTTGTCCATCTTTCTCTTCCGGAACTTTTCCGGAACCTCCATGCGGGACATACCGACAAAAAACTCGAGGCTGGGGATTTGTTTGGTGTCCGCCTTGATATATGTCTCGTCGTCCATGACGAGACAGCCTGGCTTGACCAGCCACTCACGGTACAGCTTCCGCGCACGTAATTTGGCCACCGTGTTTTGCTTGTCAGTCCGGTTTGGCGCCTTCCTGACCTTAAAAACACGTAGCCCAGCCCGCTTCATGGTCTGCTGGACGAACCACTTCGACGAATTGACCTTTTTGGCCACGTCTCGGGTGGAAAGCTTCGGGTTATTCTTAAAGTACTGCCTTATCTTCCGTGCCTTGTCTGGGTATTCCGTTTTCGGTTTTCGGCCGCTTCCAGCGCGCCGCTCGATGGTTTTCGTCTCCTGGAACATCTTCACAACGCGGGACACGGTAGAATGGTGGATTCCAAGCCTTTTGCCGATCCATCTGTGCGACTGACCAGGATTATCGATCACCGCGCCCAAGATTTGCTGGCGTTGCTCTTCTTGTTTCGAATGCATCTTGAAAACTACTTGACAGATCGCAATAAAATTTTGCACACATAAACATAACACGCTAAATTAGTATTACCCAAAATTATGTTTTACCCACGTGATAAAAAGTTACACCCAAAACGAAGTGTCGCATTTTTTCCGAGTCCAATCTTTACTTACGAAAGACATTCCCACCGCCTAACATGAATGTTACGACTTTGAAAAATTGTAAAAGAAATCGATGAATCAACCCTCTCAGATTTATCACTAATACGCTATTGATGATGATGATGATATAATACTACCATCCATTGTAGCAAGGTAACTTTCCATTGCAGTGGAATAATCTGAAAAACGATTTGATCAGGATTCTATTATTGTTTGTGATCATCAAGCTCCTGTATGAAGGGCCAAAAACGTTTGGGCGGGCCCGTAAGCAGAGACACTTACGGGAAACCCGCGAATATAGGGAAAAGAATCTCCTTCCAAAAGCAAGGTCACACAGACAGCACTAGAATCGAGCCCTCGTTTGACATAATAAACCCAATAGATGGGATCGAAGAGCCCGCCCTCGTTCCGCCAAATGTTAACAATAGGGAGGAGGCAGCCCCATGCTCCCTATCTAAATCGTTTAACTTGGGTGCCCTGATGGTCCCTCCCTTTCCCCCGTTATGTGTTATTTAATATTTAGTATATTTTGTACACGAAAAATTAGGATACCATTATAGACAAGAATGCTAATTTATTCAAATTTTAATCATAAATGATACATCCAACGTATTGTTACTGAAAAACAAATAAAAAGTAGATATGTATCAATATCCTTCTAGTCCTGGAAAAGCTGAAAACAGAATAGATCATTCCAAAAATCTGAGATAGAACTTCAACAAAAGATATTATTTTATAAGACATGTTGTAATATTTTTCTTTATACTGTTCTACCCAGGTAACCAATAAGCATTAGCATATGCAGTAAATCAACCCTAAATCTGCATTTCAGATGCTACAAGCATTATATTAGCATTATATCAGCATCTTGAGTGCTATCTGTTGTTAAGTTGCATTTCAAATGCTATTTAAATGCTTGTAGCCTGTAATAAGCATTTCGAATGCAAAATAGCATTAATGAAGCATTATCATAGCATTGCAGTAAAGCAGCCGTATATTGGGCCAAAAGTGGCATTTATGTTGCATTTAAGGCGACTTAATTGCTTGATAGGCTGCCGTAAAGACGCTTTGGAACTGCTTATTGGTTACATGGGTAGTAACATTTCAAAGATAGCAAATGGAGTGATCAAAGAGTCCGGTTTGATGACCTCTGAAACAATGGCCCATCTTACCATAATACCACTAAAAACAATATTAAAATATAATCCTACATTGCTTATAAGCACATGCCAGTCTTTTATGAATATAGTAGTTGAAGTTTAGAAGCGCAATTTTAAGTTAAATGTTATGCTGAAATGCTGAAAAACAAATTGAGCCTTTGATGCCTGTCATGATGCTCCAGGCTCTTACATGGTTTTGGAATGCAAAGATGATTCTAAAGCATTATTATACATAGCATTTCAAGCTTATTGCTTTCACAAACTGCTTATTGCCTGCTCTCAACTCAGTGTTCCAAATGCACTCTTTTGTGATCATATGACTCGTGAAGGCGTGAGGTATGAACTTGTGAGGACGAGAGGTCGGCCGCACCCTCCTTCGAAGTTGTCAACTCACCATTTGAAGCCCTTATCGCTAATACGCTGTTATGGCACATTTACAAGCTCACAACTGCATGCTAGTTTGTGATTTGAAAAGAGTCCAGATTCATAAACAAAACGTCCGAGCACCGATGCAGCACGGTATCCGAACTTCGGATTTGGAAACCTGTGTCGCTTAACAAATCCTCAAACAAATGTGTAAGAGCACGTTGGCCAATATTTAGTGTCAATCAGTGGGTACGTGTGCTCTACTCCAAGTTCCCCTTCTTTCAAACTCACCTTCAATTTACCCATTGAGGCGGACACATCACAATAGAAAATATTGTGATGGAGCACGGACGTTAGGTTACTAGATGTATGAAAAATACTCCATAACCTATTTAAGATTATATCTGAAAAATCAAAATTTGGCCATTTTAATCCTGAAGCAATCGACACCAAAACTTTAAATTGGGATAGTGGTTCAATCACATGACGATAAACCCTTTGGAAAAAAAAACTGCGGGGAGCCTCATCTATCCAAAACATGGTGTTGCTGGTCTGCTGCGTTTGAAAATAGTTGTTTCTATTGGAGTTCTTTTAATTCCCCTTCTGGAGCATCCATCCAATTCATCACTTGTTGTTGACAGTGGACCAAAGACAAGTTTTTGTGTGTCAGTGAAGTGGCAAGTGGATTGTTAGTCCACTTCATGGTTCGATGTTGGCAGAGGTCAATTTGGGCGAAACGTCCTGTATGTTGGCTGCAACCGACTAACACCAAGTTCTTAAAAAAAAGTTCTTTTGTGGCCAACAATCAGTGAGAAGGGAATGTCCCAGGCACTGTTCATTCCTTCGCAGCTTGCGGTGAACGGGGAGATATACAGTAAAAAGTGCCTGCCGGATGCTGCAGCCTTCATCAAGAAGTATTATGCGAATGAGGATGTGATCTTTTGGCCGTATCTGGCCTCGACACTCCAATCGTCCCCAAAAGATTTTTTTTGGCAAAACGAAGCCAAAGCGCGGCCAAAACAAAGGAACAACTGATTGCTAAGGTTACGCAGGTGATGAAGAACATACCAACTGCCATGAGGCATTTTAACAGATGGCTTAATAAACGTAGGATTTAAGGATATGTTGTTGCATTGAATTATCTTTTTTAGTATTTTTTTTTATCGCCATCCGTAATTTGTTCATTTTTTTTTAATGCATACGCATCAGTATCGGATCCTTCTTGGTGCGTTTTGAAGAGCTCAGAAAAAATTGCCAAAACTTTGACTACACAAAAGCTTCGAAAACCTCGACACAAAACTATTGCCCAATTCATTGCAATCGACCGAAGCTGTAGCCATCCCATCCACTCAGCACCGGCCATTGTACATATTGGAAACAATGAACCGAAAAGATTTCCATTACAATCCATCCCTCAACACCCGATTGTAATTTGCCCAGGAGAGTGATTCACCTGATTCATGGGAACTTTCGCTTTCATCCTGCCTCGAGTGTTTATTTTTTGGTCCGCTCATCGCCCAAGCCATTTCAGAATAAATGCGAAAAGATGTTTGCCACTTTTTCACCACTCGTTTTTTTTTTTGTTTCCTCTGAACAGTCCATTATCCACGTCCAAAGGAAAGTTAGAAGAAGCATCCCACTGCCACCCATAAATATTCGCCATCCAACATCGCCAGCTTCAATGTTTAATGCGCAGGTGAAAGAGTCGCTTAAATTGAATACAATGCACGCCAATAATGGCTGATGATGTGCATCTAACCATTTTCGCGGCTGGATCGCATTTCACTTGTCCATAGGGAGAGGAAGCTGGCAGCTATCCGATCACGACCTGCCCATTGACCTATTCGACTGGAAACGATGCTCCATTGAAGTTTCAGCGAACGAACGACCGATCTCCGGAGAGGGCGTTGTTGTGACCGATTGGCAGACAGACTCTTGCCAAGGTGGATTCGAAAGGGGACGTTCAAAGCAGTCACTCAGCGAGACCCTTAAAGACCACGAGCGGAAGACGAGGGCGCAAAAAGAGCCATTTAAAAGGTGATGGCCCGCCGGCTGCCGAGCGGCTCGACGAAGGCGAGTTCCAAGTGCGACCTCTCCGCCAAACAAACGATCCGCAAGTTAGTCGCGCAGATTAAATGATTAAGATGCTGCTTCCCGCTAGAAAACATACAACCTGCCTGCTTTCATCGCAGAAGTCGAGACGGAGACCTTTCGTTTCTGGCTGTTGGTGGAGAAAACGTGGAAATTGATTACTTTCGATTTTCTACCGCACGACTAAAGGTGAAGCCGTGGCCCTACAGCCAGTCGTGTCATGGCCCGTTTGAAATGAAAAGGTGTGATGAACCGTCGATTTGGCCAATCATTGTGATTAACTAAGTCTTTTTTTTTCGTAGAAGGGTCTCTCCAAACTGAACGCCTTCTCTCCGCAGACAGTTTGGCTGCACTTTCGGCACGGCACGGGCAGCGGGTTTTTCTCGGTTGGGCATGTTTGGCCTCACCTCTGGCAGCCAGATTGCGGCAAGTGGTTAGTTTTTGCTCCCTTGGCAGGCGTGATCGAATGGTGCGAGGAGCGTTTTTCAAATTGAAAAGGTGATTTAATTGGGAGCCGAAAATTGATTTTGACAAGTTGCCCGTCGGATGAAAGTGTTGTTACCGAACGAAAGTGAAATTGACGGGTCGTGATTGCTGCCACCTGGATGGATGTTGAATCATAGTCCAAGGGTTTCGGGGTTGAATTTCGTATTGCGTACCGTTGAGAAAATTCGATGCACTTCTCGAGACATTTAATCGCATGGTTATGTGGTAAATGGAAAACACAGAGGTTTTGATTTTTCTATGTTTAGAAAGGGAGGGTAACGTTTCACCCTGTCTAATGTACCTGCCAAATACTCTCACTGTCCCGACATCAACTTGTTGCATTTGCGTGACCAAGCTGCCCCGCGGTTTGGACGCAACTCGTAGGAGCAGCTGGGACCGATTTTCACAGCAAAACCACATGGAGTCACGACTTTTCAGTTACCTCGTCTGCAGGTTTTCCCTTTTCGACAACTGACCGAGACTCCACCGCCGTCGTTGCGAATGGAAAAAAAAAAACAACACACGTGATGCCGTTTACCTCATTAGAAGAGATGAAATCTGCCAACTGCGCCGCCCTGAGGTTTCGTCTTATCCCGCGCCGCCTCCGCCGACGCCATGATGCGATGCGGGTTCAGTTCTTCCCAGAGGCCAGGCATTCAAACGACAGCGAAAGTTTTTAGCGCGGGGTCTTTATTTTTGCTTGCCCCACTCCTTCGTTCGACGAGAGTCCCAGGATCGGTTGGAGAAATGGAAATTTCACATGTATCGTTCTGATTGTTTGACAGCGCAGTGAGTGAATGCCAGGGTCAATGGACTTTCCCTTGCTTCGAAATCCGCTCACTGCAACAAGGGAAGACGGGAAAAGGGCCGTTTAAATGGATGGGAAATTGCAGCCGGTTTTCTCGGAAGGCGCAGTTGAGTAAACTTTATCTGATCTGGTGAAAATTGGCACTTTAAAGATGCAGTTATGGAGAATGGATGCATTCTGCCAGCTGGTTGATGTAATTAGAAAAATTACGCGAAGCGCATCGCTTAATTAGTGCAAGGCGGAGGCGTTATTTGCTGGATGAGATGAGTTGGGGATTTAATTTCAACTTCAAATGCAAGTTCAATGACCGGTACCGATGCAGGCAGTGATGTCATTGCTATTCCTAAATAATCAATTGATTTTGATGACAAATGAAAGATTATTCAAATGATATTTTTATAGAATATAGTTTTCATGGAGTGAGGACAATTCTTTCACCTGGATCGAAGTAGGTCATCCTAGTGAAATGTCACCTTTAATCGTTTTTCTGCCATTTTCAGTGCCTAACATTCGGAAATAAAGATCGTTATTTATTGAAACTGTGTGTTTTTGTGTTTTCAATTTAAGCAGATTTTGGTATTGAAACTAGTGGCCAGATTACAGAAGTGCTGTTAAAAGGCGATACGGTCAAAATTTGGTCAATATCAACTTGACGTATTTCTTTCAATTTTGCATTTAAAAAACCTGAACACCCCTCATTTTGAAGGTGTGTGTGTGTGTAGAATGTTGCTCCTATTTTGATTTTGGAATTCAATCTTCAGTTGTCAAAATGCCGTCCAAGCAAGAAGAGCAGCGTATCAAAATTTTGCTCGCGCATCGCGAAAATCCGAGCTACTCGCACGCAAAGTTGGCAAAATCGCTAAAAGTTGCCAAATCAACCGTTACAAATGTAATTAAAGTGTTTGGGGAACGTTTGTCGACAGCCAGGAAGTCTGGATCGGGGGGAAATCGAAAACCGGAAGCCGCTGAGACGACAAAGAGAGTTGCCGGTAGTTTCAAGCGAAACCCTAACCTATCTCTCCGAGATGCCGCAAATAAGCTGGGTGTATCGTCTACAACCGTGCATCGAGCCAAAAAACGAGCCAGACTATCGACTTACAAGAAGGTAGTGACTCCAAATCGCGATGATAAACAAAATACGACGGCCAAAGCGCGATCCCGGAGGCTGTACACGACGATGCTGACGAAGTTTGACTGCGTGGTAATGGACGACGAAACCTACGTCAAAGCCGACTACAAGCAGCTTCCGGGACAGGAGTTTTATACGGCAAAAGGAAGGGGAAAGGTAGCAGATATTTTCAAGCACACGAAACTGTCAAAGTTCGCAAAGAAATATCTGGTTTGGCAAGCCATCTGTACCTGTGGCTTGAAAAGCAGCATTTTCATAGCTTCCGGGACTGTCAACCAAGAAATTTACGTGAAAGATTGTTTGAATAAACGTCTGCTGCCTTTCCTGAAGAAACACGGTTGTTCCGTACTGTGTTGGCCGGATTTGGCATCTTGCCATTACGGTAAAAAGGCCATGGAGTGGTACGCCGCCAACAACAGGTGGTTCCCAAGGACAAGAACCCTCCCAACACGCCAGAGCTCCGCCCAATTGAGAAATACTGGGCTATTGTCAAGCGGAACCTAAAGAAGACCAAAAAACTGCTAAGGACGAGCAGCAGTTCAAGGCAAACTGGCTTTCTGCGGCGAAGAAGGTGGACAAGGTGGCTGTGCAAAATCTGATGGCAGGGGTCAAGCGTAAGGCCCGGCAATTCGGATTTAGAAAAGCGGAAGCCTAACTGAATATTTTTCCTGAATTTTATACTAATTGAACTTGAAAAAGAAATTTAATTTGATTTTTTAAATAAACGATTTCACCGATTTACACGCGTTTTCCCTTGACCAAATTTTGACCGTATCACCCTTTATTCTCCACCCACCGCTTTTTTTTTTGGTGGGGCGAAAAAAACATAGCACCCAACAAACAGGGCACCCACTTTCTCAACAATTTTTTTTTCTTTTTTCTCCACCCCATTGTATTTGATTATGATGCTCCAAAAAAGGGGCCGCAACCTGCCCAGTTTCTTTCCCTTCCCTTCCCCCTTTTTTTTTTTGTCCCTCCAGCGACCTTTCTTTTTTTCTCGGGTTGGGTTTTCTCAACCCCCCCCCCCACCCCCCCCGGGAGAGTTAAAAAACGCCCCCCCTCTCCCCCTGGAAATTTTTTTTTTGGGGGAAAAAACAAAACCTCCAAAATAGGGCCGCCCCTCTAGACCCCCCCCCAACCACGTTTTTTTTTAAAAAATACTGTGCATGGCTTTAGTTAGCTTTGGGTAGAAAGGTAAGCTGATCCTTTTAACCTCATCTTTTTCTGGATTTGGTGTAGTGGCGTTTTGTCGATGTTCCTTTCTTTCGTGTTTCCTTATGATTTTATGTATAAATTCTTCATCGTAGCTATTCAGTCCAGCCACACAGTAAATTTTCCTCCGCTCCGTTTCAAATTCTTGTTTTTTCCACTGTTGCAAGAATGTCGTCAACATAGCGTCTCTGAATTTGGGGAAACAATTTTTGCTTTCCGAGTTCTACTTCTAATCGCACATGGAAATATCGGCCAAGAGAGGTAAAAACTTGCTCCCCATACTGAGTCCAAACGTTTGTTTATAAAACTTACATCTGAACAAGAAGTAGTTTCAATGTGGTTTGGTGGTACGCGACAACGTTCCAAATGTTTGCGCAAATCAGCAGGCTTGGCTTCTCTTCGCACGTGTAGCTAGCAAGTGTACGATTTGAACCACACGCGGAGCAAAACACTCGATACACGCGGTGAGAACATCGGCTGCACGCCGTGCACGAGAAGTTGAAAACGGAGCAAGAGCATTGCCTATCGGGAGCGTGTAACATGCAGAAAGAGAAACACGGAGGAAATCAAAGATGCTCCGTGCTCTTGGATTTCGGAAATCTTTCGTCAGTGTTAGTACGCGGTTGTACGTTTTTCAATGATGGCTGAGAAAAGGAAGTTAAGTGGGAATTTTTTTCTCGTGATAATGATTCCCTAAAAACTGTCTTTATAAACCCATTATGTAAAGAGCGGTCGCTGCAGAGAGGCTCAAAATTTAATTTGACGTGGCATATTACTTTCGTTTACGAGGAAAGCAGTAGAGTGTGGACTTATTAAGTAGAATAAGGGAAACCTCTACGCCGCGGATGTTGAAAAAAAAAACTTTTAGAAGTGGATTATGGAGAGTGTGAGCTGTTTAGTGGAATACCTGTAACTAGAAAATAAGAAGAATGATTAGTAATTTCCATTTAATTCCAACTACCTTTATTGCTTATCTTGACAGATACGCGTATTTCGTCTACAATGTGCAGACTTCTTCAGTGTCGTGTCGAGTATTAGTACACGACACTGAAGAAGTCTGCACATTGTAGACGAAATACGCGTATCTGTCAAGATAAGCAATAAAGGTAGTTGGAATTAAATGGAAATTACTAATCATTCTTCTTATTTTCTACTTTTAGAAGTGTTATTTCGGTGGATGTGTTGTTTCGATGGACCGTAATGTGTATATCACCAGTATTGTGCAGTGGCTAACAGAGTGTGGACTTCCGCTAATTTTTTTTTCCAAGGGCTGAGTTCACAACATTTTGCAACCTATTGAAAATGCACTTAAGTTACCACATTTCGATAGCAGAAACATAGTGCAACATTTGGATGTCATGCATTCTAAGATTTGTGAATTCATTTAGACTAAGTTCGCGGGACGCATTGTTTGTATAAACTTAGCATCGCGTAAGGGAAGATCTGTGCTTGAGATTGTAACCCAAATTTCAAATCGTACCCTTGCTATAAGCCAGTATCGCCTTAAAAGGAAAGAGATTACGGATTTTTGTTCAATATTACCACCGGGTGGATAGTCATGAAGAAAACGAATTTTGGCTCAGGAAGTACTAGCACACCGGTCCCAAGCTCGGCCCCAAGCTTAATGATTCACCCCTAAGACCGTAACTCACACCAATACACTCTCAAATATTCTGTCAAAATAACAGCGAATCAAAACAAAAACAAAGATACTTATACCAAAAGGTACTGAAAAGCGCTATAGTGTATAGCAAGGTGCAGACTGCAAGGTGTACTTCGGAACTAGGGGTTCTACAACAGTGAACCAATTTCAAATCGCTTGTTGCACATTGATTGTTGATGTACCAAGCGGAATTTTGACAATTGATTTGCATGGAACGAAATGTCACCTTCACTTACGGAATAATCGAGCGGAATATTTTTCCGAAAGTAAAAGTGACAGCTCCCATTATCACGATCGTTATTCTTCTTTTTATTATTAGGTGCGCAACTAAGTTCCCGCTGTTTAGCAATAGATGGCGCCAGTAGTAAGTGCTGGTCGAATGTTGTACATCTCAAGCGTCATAAACCAAGCTCAGACATATGGTAAACAAACCGCTTTGCCAAATCAGTGATTTTGGTTTAGTGTTATATATTTTGGTTGTTTGAAGATGTCTGATTTCGTGCCAAATAATCGTCATTTGCGGGAAGTGTTGATTTTCTTCCTTCATTCGAAGAAAACGGCGGCTGAAGCACATCGAGAGCTCCAAAAAGTTTACGGTGATGCTGCTCTGAGTGAAACAACGTGTCGTGATTGGTTTCGTCGCTTCCAAAACGGTGATTTCAGTGTTGATGATCGTCCGCGTGAAGGAAGGCCAAAAAACTTCGAAGACTCTGAATTGGAGGCATTGCTCGATGAGGATCCGTGTCAAACGCAAGAAGAGCTTGGTTCAGGATTAGGAGTTTCCCGCCAAGCCGTTTCTAAGCGATTGCATGCGTTGGGAATGATTCAAAAGCAAGGAACTTGGGTTCCTTAAGATTTGAAGCCAAGAGATGTTGAGCGTCGTTTTTTCGTCTGTGAACAACTGCTCCAGTGGCAAAAAAGGAAGAGTTTTCTACATCGCATTGTGACGGGTGACAAAAAATGGATTCATTGCAGTAACCCAAAACGGAAACATTCATGGGGACTGTCCGGGCATGCTTCAACATCGTCGCCTAGGCCGAATATTCACGCTGCGAAGGTTATGCTGTGTATTTGGTGGGACCAAGTTGGTGTTATTTATTATGAGCTGTTGAAACCAAACGAAACCATTACCGGGGAACGGTATCGAACTCAATTGATGCGATTGAGCCGAGCACTGCACGAAAAACGGCCACAATACGAGCACAGACACGAAAAAGTGATTCTTCAGAATGACAACGCTTGACCGCTCAAATGGGAAGTCCTACCCCACCCGCCATATTCTCCTGATATTGCACCGTCCGATTATTACTTGTTCCGTTCGATGGCACATGGTCTCACTGGTCAGCAATTCCACTCATATGATGACATCTCAAAATGGCTTGATTCTTGGATAGCATCAAAAGACGAACAGTTCTATAGAAATGGTATTCACGTTCTACCAGAAAGATGGGAAAAAGTCGTAGCTAGTGATGGGTAATACTTGGAATAATACGTTTGTAACCTTTGTTTTCAAAATAAAGTTCCTTTTTCACCAAAAAACAGCGAGAACTTAGTTGCGCACCTAATATTTAATGAACCGATTTAATGAAAGATGCTCAGACTTTTCATTCAACGAATTGAAAATAATTTCCATTTTCGGTTCAATTCACTGTGATACATTTTGGAAAAAATTCAAGGGAATTTGTTCCGCCACAATAACTTGAATTTCAAAAAACTATCGTCATTCTATGTATTTGCTCTTTGTAATCCAAATTGATGCGACCGAACAAACTGCCTTTGAATTTTTCGAAAATGTATCCAAGTAATAAAGTGACAGATGTAAATTTTTAATATAACATATTCTGGAAGACTTATTTCTTACAGATGAGAAGTAAATTTTCACTTATAGGGTAACGGGATGTAATGTTATCCTAGCTCCTTCATTTGGCCTATGTACCAAATATGTCTTTAATTCGGCGATAATCAAGAAAATCAAGTTGCTATTAGGCTGACCGATTGCACCCGAAACAATTGAGACATTATTAATCAATTTATAGCTTATCACTTCCACGTAATCATCGATTTACTTAACTTTTTAGACATTATGACTAAACTGGTAAAGCTGAACAGATTATCTACACGATCTTCGAATGATCTAAATTTGGCTAAATCAAGATGTACAAAAAGTAGTCACAAGTTCTGAAATAACTGTTCACATAGCTAAAATAACAATGATTTCAGTAGAAAACCGTAGACCTAATGTTAGACACATATTTTATTCTATGTTCCCAACTATGGCCTGTTGTATAAAAAGCGTAATAAAAATGTTGTTACAGGTAAAATTTCAATAAAAATTTGTAAGTTTCGGTTGAATGTTTTTCAAATGGCTCATCTTCCCTAACAAACCAAAGGAACAAAATCTGTGTAGAGTGAATTATAATGTTTTGATTATGGAATGGCCGATAAATCATATGCGAAAATCACTTAAATGTTTCTAAGCAGTTTTCTAATAGTTTGTTTTAAGAATTTTTTTTGTTGGGTGAGCGAATACAGCTGGCTACGCCCTAATTAAAAAAATTACAAAAAAAAAACCGTAGGTAGTCAACATTTAATAACAAATCTATCCAATGGGACGAAGTTGCATCCATGAATAGACCCAATTTGGTGCTCGTAGACCGACATTACATCCATATCCCTCGAAAGTTCCTGACTTAATAAAATGAGTAATGTAACTTTTCGTGATACATACTATCAAATGGCTTATTAAACAACACAGCAAGTGTATAACTAGTTAAATATCGCTTCCAGCTCAAATACTTTATGAGTTATGATAAAACATGTAATCGATCGTTGCATATTAGGCTGAGTCAAGGGACACCTACCCTATTTTATCAAAATAGGGATCACTAACAGAGGGATATTTTATTTGGTGAATTCTCAAATTTGACACTTCGTAAATGAATTGATAACTGCGATAATTGAATTATTTTTGAAAAAAAAGAGAGAGAGGGGGAAAAAAGGGTTTTAAAAAAGATTTTTATTATTTTTTTTTACAAATAAACTTCCGAAGCCAACAGTTGGATAACCACCAATACCCAAAAAAAAAATATACCAGAATTCAACCAACCAACAGGACATCCAAGAGGAGCGCGCATTTTTTTCCCTCAATTTTTTTCAACAACCCAACCATTGCAAAGGGGACAAAACAGAGGAGAGATTAGAGTACAGAACCCAAAGAAAGGGAGGATTGGGACGCCCGGCAACACACTCATTTGCTCGGCGAGCGCGCTCTTCGTTATGGCTTTTTGTCGTTTTGGCCCGCTCGCTCAACCAACCGGAGGGGGGGGGCATTGTTGGGTGAGAGGAGGAGCCCAACCCCCACCGGCACACCAGGCAATTAATGCCGTGCGCGTACCAGATACACTGCACTCTTCGCTCAAACGGAGGAGCAAGCCAAGCCTGCAAATCAGGAAGACTTTTCTGTTGAATTTGTAACAAAATATTCTTAGCTCTTTGTATTGTTTTCCGTACAATGCACGAATGCGAACGAATGCTTCATGCTTTTGACAGTTGCGCGTGTACCATTAGTTACGAATGTATCTTCATAAAAGGTACAAATCAGTTTCGTGGTAGAAAACATCGAACAGATTCGTTCTATCTATACAGTTCTATCATCGGTTTCGTAAAATTAACTTTCAGTGAACGTATTGAGCCCGTCAAATAAATTAACTTGTTAAAAAAAAAAACTTTCAGTGAACGAAGTCTACAAATAAAATTTAACAGATGTTCACAGCCAAGGTATCAGAATGTACTTTGAAATTGTTTGCTAGAGTAAAAAAAGCTATTCAAATGCATTGAAGAAAACGGAAAATGACCCAAGTATTAAGTATCTTCCGAAAATCAAGGGATCCCAGTAGTGATCAACAATTTCTGCTAACGTTTGCATTTCAAAAAAATGGACAAAAATAGCCGATTTTTCATGGGTTTACCTTCACCCGCACTGACAAAACTACCCATGCAGCATCAATCATAGTAACCCATGAGTCACCAGACAAAATTTGACAGCTCTATCAGTCGAACTCTAACCGTGATGGCAAAAACAGTGAAACAACTCCGTTCAGAAGCGAAAGCGTTGAAAACGGACATCGTGCGGCACTTTGTGGACATTGGATACGCCCGTTCCGGCATCTTCAATATCTTGGCACTATTAGACAACAATCAGAGCATCGGTTCCGGACGGCCGACGACCCTGAGCGACAAGAAGCTCCAAAGGATGCTGAAGAGGAAGACCGAGGGAAAAGTGGCTACATCGCTGCGTGCGCTTGGCCGGGAGGTCGGTTCAACCGGCCAAACAGTGAAAAAGTACATGGCGAACATGAACATACATGTCAGAAAGCGGAAGTCGCGTCCACTGGTTTCGGAGCTGCAGGCAATGACGCAGTGGCAGCGGCTGAATAAGATGGTCAACTCGATTTTCCCGGCGAATCGCGACGTGGCGGTGGTGATGGACGACGAGACCTATCTCACTTTGGAATGCAACGACTGGCAGAGCACTTTTTTTTTCCCCCCCCCACGAAGCCGCCCGCCGGGAGTTCATCCCCCCCCCCACCCCCCCAAAGAAAGGGTGTTTGTGCTAAACAACCAGCGGGGGGGGGTCAAAGCCCCCCTTTTTTTCCCCCGACTGGCCGTGAAGCTCCCAATCGCTCCAACACAGCCGTCTCGGTCCTGCAGTTGGTGGTGGAAAGGGAGTCTTCCACCATGCTTGCACAGGCAAGTATCTTTGTGATTCTAGTTTTTCGCTTTGTGATGAGTTCTCCCACACTCAGGTTATAATAAGCAGCCCAGTCCGAAATAATGCAAATTTCGTGGTTACTGCAAACCAGTCGAGAGAAGCCATTCTTCATCCGGGACGCACAGTAGAAAGCATCTTGGAAGCCCCTTGTTCCTCTAGCTCAGTCGCGCCGATTCCAGCCAACGTACATCGATGCCGTCCCGGCCCTGAGCCTAGATGCGGATCGGGGGTCTTCCAACTTGCAATTCAAGGCAAGTACATACACGATTGCGAACTTTCACTGCCTGATGCCGGCTCAAATTTCAGCGCTTTGGACGTCGCTGTCCGCGAAGAACTTCTATCACGCTCCCAACTTTTACTTTACTATCAAAATGTTGGCGGAATCAACAGCAGCTTGACTGAATACCAGTTGGCATGTAACGATGCGTGCTATGATATCTACGCGTTTACTGAAACGTGGCTGAATGACAACACTTTATCATCGTAATTGTTTGACGACACATACGCAGTCTACCGCCAGGATCGGCCATCCGCTAACAGCAACAAGCAATCGGGTGGAGGTGTTCTTCTGGCAATCCGGTCCCGCTACAAATCGCGTTTATTGAATTCCCCTGGAAGCTCAACAGTTGAACAACTGTGGGTAGCAATTACTAGTTTCGAAGTTACGTATTTAATCTGTGTTGTGTACATTCCACCGGACCATGTACATGATGGCAACCTCATAGAGAAGCACTTAAGTTCACTTGATTGAATTGTTGCGCAAATGGGCGCGAGAGACAACATCATCATTCTCGGCGATTTCAACATGCCTGAAATTTCTTGGATGAACGATTCCCGAGGCTTCCTTTTTCCGGATTTTGGTCATTCTTCGATTCGACCAGCTTCAATTGACTTATTGGACGGTTATTGCACCGCCGGTCTAAAGCAGACGAGCAGCATCTTCAACAGTAACGGTCGCATGCTTGACTTTTGCTTTGGCAGCGAAGAGTTGGGTCTAGACTGCTCGGTCACTCATGCTCCAGAACCTCTCGTGAAAGTGTGCAGGCACCATTCCCCTTTATTGGTAACGATGAAGGTCAGCCTAGAGAAATGTTTTCGTGAAATTACTGAAAACGTATTTTACGACTTTGGCAAAGCAAATTTTGACGAAATGAACGTCTTCCTAGCTGGGAATGATTGGGATGATATATTTAGCGATCTTGATGCAAATCTAGCGGCTTCGACTTTGTCTGCTATCCTGCTGTATGCCATTGAACAATTTGTGCCGAAGAAACGCTGCCAAGTACCTCCTAAACCTGCTTGGTCGAATGCGGAGCTAAGACAACTGAAAAAATGAAACGCTCCGCAGTCAGGAAGCACAGCAAATGGCGCACGGATCTAACTATATCTGTCTACGCTCGAGCAAACAATGAGTACAAAGAACTAAGCGCTTCTGGCGTAAATGTAAATGAGCAAAGGAAACGATCTGTATTGCTTTCGAATATGACCAACGGCATCCCGGGAATCGCAGATCTTTTTCGCTCACAGTTCAGCAGTGTATTCACCGATGAAATTCTCGATTCTGATGATATTGTCGCCGCTGCTAATAACGTACCTCATCTCACTGCTTCCAGTCCACAGATGTCGGTCACTACCGCCATGGTGGTCGCAGCAGGGAAGCAACTGAAGTCATCAAAAGGCTGCGGTCCTGATGGCATTCCTTCGTTTATGCTCAAACGTTGCCTTGTACCGCTCGCGAAGCCTCTAGCAACGGTGTTCAACCTTTCCTTAACGACAGGCATTTTTCCGTCCTGCTGGAAAGATTCGTTTGTTTTTCCTGTTCACAAAAAGGGATGCAAACGAACAGTTTCAAACTATCGTGGAATTGCAGCGTTGAGTGCTAAGCTTTTCGAATTGGTTGTTCTCGATACTCTGTTTCGGAACTATTCACACAGCATCTCCTTGGAACAACATGGTTTTATGCCCAAACGATCAACTACTACTAATTTAGTCACCTTTACGTCATTTCTCATACGTGAGATGGAAAAAGGACATCAAATAGACGCTATCTACAGGTATCTCTCGGCAGCTTTTGACAAAATCAACCATGAGATTGCACTGGCGAAGTATGCTACGATAGGTATCGATAATGGGTTGCTGATCTGGCTGCGCTCGTATTTGATTGGTCGGAACACGTCCGTGAAGATCGGTGACTTCATCTCAACACCATTTCCCGTCACCTCCGGTGTCCCTCAAGGCAGCCACCTTGGACCTCTCCTATTTTTACTCTACATGAACGACGTAAATCACAGCTTGACATGCCTCAAACTGTCGTATGCTGACGACCTCAAGCTCTACTTTGTGATAAAGAAGACCACAGATGCCATATTCTTACAGCAACAACTGGAAGTATTCGGATCCTTGTGCCACTTAAATAGAATGTCTTTGAATGTGGCCAAATGCTCAGTCATCTGTTTTGGCCGTAAACGCTCGCTGTTTCAGCATGCTTATTCGCTGTTCGGTACCGAGCTGAAGCGTGAGACAACAGGACTTTGAAGTAATGTTAGACTCCAAGCTGTCATTTAAGGATCAGGTTTCGTACATTGTTTCCAAAGCCTCCTCCCAGTTGGGCTTTATGTTCCGTTTTGCTAAGAAATTTCGTGATGTGTACTGTCTTAAGGCGCTGTACTGCTCTATAGTGCGCCCAATTCTGGAATATTCAGCAGTGGTTTGGTCCCCCTACTACCAAAACAATACTTTACGGATAGAAGCTATTCAGAAGAAGTTTGTCTACTTCGCATTACGACGACTTCCTTGGAGAGACCCCATCAATTTACCTAGTTATGCCGATCGCTGTAAACTTATGAACCTTGCATTGCTGGAACCGAGGCGTGACGTCGCTAAAGCTTGCTTTGTTGGTGATCTTCTTCAAGGCCACATTGATTGATCAGCTCTACTTGGTCTTCTAGACATCAGCACTACACGCCGAAATCTCCGATCCCACGCATTCCTGTACATTCGACACTCCAGAACAAATTACGGGCGGAACGAACCGATAAAAAGTATATACCGTGTGTTCAACCGTTGTTATTCCGTATTTGATTTAACGTTAGCCGTAAATGTAATAAGAAAAGTTTTAAGAGGTTTTTGTGCTAAGTTTGTAGTATCTTTGTATGTGTCAGTTAGAATTATATTGAACGGTCATTAGGGTAAACATCTTACCTGTTGACAAATAAACTAAACTAAACTCCGCTCTAAATAACACCACAAAATAAACAAAATTATTTATCTATCTTTTTTTTTCCCCCCCCAAAAAAAACCTATATTAAACAAACAAAAAACAAAAAAAAAAAAAAAAAGAAAAAAAAAAAAAAAATCTATACCGCCACCAAAAAAAAATTAAATTAATCCACCACCCGCCCGCCCAACCATTCCTCTTTTTCCCCTCTTTTACAAAAATATCTACCACCCAAACCCACAAATTTAAAAAAAATATCCCCAATCCAAAAAAATAAAAATTAATAACCGCACTAACCCAATAAAAAAAAAAAAAAAAAAAAACATAGAAAGTTTTTAAATATCTACCCCCCCCCGTGTGTTTTTTTATAAAAATACAATTTATACACTACCCGTCAAAAGTATCGACTCACTTAGAAAAGTATTGGAACACAAACTTGAATATTGCATCACCCTGAAAAGTATCGACATACCTAAAGCGAGGTAAATTCATAATATTATATCTTCAAATGCTGGTAACATAAAAATGTCAAGAACTTCCAGAAAGTGGAGAGAAGGGTTTGAAATTCAGTGACTACGTGGCGCAGCGATAACATTTTAAAACGAGTTTATACCTTTTGTGTTAGAGCATTTCTCTGCCAAATGAGCAAATGACTGAACTCGACCCTCTCCGATTTGATCCGATATACCATTTTAATAGTATAATACGATTTTTCTAGTGATTTTAAACAAAAATTCTCTTGGCGAGCAACATTCTAAATGTATCCGTTTTCGAGATAATTTGAAATTAATGTCGAAAAAATGGCTTTTTCCATGAGAATATCCCTTTTTCAAATGTTAGTCGCAATTGTCCATCTGCAAAAGTATTTTTTTCAAATTGTACATAAAATTTTCTACAATATACCTTTTTATTACAGTTATTTTTTTACAGTGTACATATTTTTTTCATAAAGTCAAATTAATTAACTACAACTTCTTCTCCGACGCAATTTTATTAAAACCAACGGTTTTCGATTTATGATTTTTTGAAAAATACGCATGACAAAACACATACGCCCTTTTGAAAAATTTGTCTTGAGTCAAAAAATTCCCTTAACCCGCAGAAAATCCATCGTCAACAATTCCGAAGACATGTGCAAAGTTTCATCCAAATCGGAGAGGATCGTGCAAGATTTTGACTTTTTCCGGCTGATTTCATCTGGAAACGCTCTATAGGAACATGCCTAACATGAACTGTAGGCCGTGATTGGAATGTAGAAGCAAACTTCTTTCACTTTTCCCTCTACTTCTTCGAAAGAGACCGTTGTCTCGTTTATTCCTTGTTTAAGTAATAAATCGTTTCTGTTGTCGATCGTTTCCAAATTGACAGATGTTATTCGACATGCCAAAAGGGCCTATCGAACACATTAAAATATATCGAAAGTAGGGTTGTAGTTCAGATCAATAGATAACAATAGACGAATTATACGCCAACTCATCCAGTGTTTGGCAGCACCCTCTCTGAATCCAATGACACTCTGTGGTCGGGTAGACTATGTCTTTTCAAGCAACTTTGCATACTTTGTCTTTTCAAAATTTATCTAGACTACCATTTGAAAAGGGCTTAAGTTTTTTAATCGATTTTTATAAATCAACATAACTCAAAAAAGAAAAGACTTACAAAAAAGTAATGTACGGGTGACTTTTAGAAAATCGTTTGAACTTTTATGACAAAAATTGTAAAATTTTTAAAACCGATTCTTACACGCTAAAAAAAAAATTAATATATAAAGTCGATTTGCAAAAAATGGCTGTCTTAGAATTGGACGAATTTTTTCTAAAAAAGGCAATAAAATTGTCTAAAAGTTCGCTATACATGGCAAGATGGGCACTTTTAAGGAAAAAAAAGTTTTTCTAACAAAAAATTTTTCATGTCATCATAACTCAAAAAGGAAAAGAATTACAAAAAAGTTATGTATGGGTTTCTTAGCTTTTATGTAAAAATTTATAAAAATTATAAAATTTTCAAATATTTAAAATCAATTTGCAAAATACGGCTATCTTAGAATTGGACGAATTTTTTTTAAATATAGGCAATATAATTGTCTTAAAGTTCGCCAAACATTGCGAGATGGGCACTTTTAAGAAAAAAAAAATTCTAACAAAAAAATTTTCATGTCCAATTTTTACTGTGTATCGCGCTAATTCGTCTTATAATTTGGTCCTAAAACATTACAGAAGCCAATTAAATTTAATTTTAATGACAATTTGGATTTTTTAAGGGTCTTTGAATGTTTGAAAAATCAAGGCTACTATTTGGAAAGGGCTTATTTTTAAATTATTATTATTTTTAAATTTTAGTCATAATACAATTAGATCAGGTGGTTGATCCTGTTTATAACAAAACCTTTGAAGTATATTACAAGAAGGACAATAAATTGGATAACAAAAGCTTTATCATAACTTCTGAAGTATTGACACATGACTCAATAGCAGTTCAGTTGTTTATATAAAAATTGCTAAATTTCATTCAACAAATTTCAGTGTATTGCTCATAAATTATTTTCATGTCAAATGGAGCAGCGGCCCATTATAAGAACAAAAAGAACTTTGCCAGCGTGTGCAATTTCAAGTCCATATATGGATTGGAACGTCTCATGGGAAAGGTCCATGTAATGCTATTGGTGGTAATCTCAAGCGAATGTCAAAGAGAGCAAGCCTTTGCTCAAGATTATGGAAACACAATCAAAACTCCTCGAGTACTATATGACTGGGCAGTTGAAGAGTCAAATCAAAGTATTACAAAACTGAATTTCCGCTTCATATAAGCTGAAAAGTAAGCAAAAATGTCAGAAGAACTTGAGGTTCTATAGCCACGTAAAGATAACACCTGGTATACAGATTCATTGTTTTGTACCTATTTCAGAAAATGAAATTTCAGCTAAAACGTTTTCTGATTCGAAGGATAATCCAAAGAAATTTACTTTGTGTGTGAAAAATTTAAAATTTTTATATATGATGCTATGTTAATTACTAATACGTGAAGATGTACTTATAAAAAAAAAATAAAAAAAAATCCTTATCAATAAACCTATGAGTTTTTATTGAAATAAACAGTATTTCGAAATTTCATATAACGTCCTTTTTGAATCGCCTCTAAATGGATGTGCATCTACCATTTAAAGACGACTCAAATATGCTATTTGTTTAGATTTATCAGCCTCCGTCTATCACAATTTTTCCCATACCTTTTACACATTCTGTAACAAATCTTGACCATCCTTCCACCCCCTCACCCCACCACCCCTCCAAAGATATACGAAGTCATATTTGTATCACCCCTAAAAATAGGAATAACCGAACAAGCAGTTATGAATGACTTGTACTTAAGCGTACACTTTTGGTTCTGTTTTACTGATGTAAAGGGAAGTTTAATGTTGTTGACCCTTTCCAAATGTTAGTCTAGATGATTATTGTTTTTACCAAATGTTCAATACATTCAATTCTTTATGACTGCCAAATTTTATTGGATCCTATAGGGGTGTTGAAGACCATAACTAGACGAGTTTGCGTGATACACGGTAAAAATAGGACATGAAAAAGTTTTTGTGAGAAAAAAAATTTCCTTGAAAGTGCCTATCTTGCAATGTATGGCGAACTTTTAGACAATTATATTGCCTTTATTAAAAAAAAATTTCGTCCAATTCTACGATATTCATTTTTAGCAAATTGGCTTTAAATTTTCAAATATTTTTTAATAGTGTGAAAGAACCGATTTTACAGTTTTTAAAATACTTTTCATAAGAGTTAAGACAATTTTCTAAAAGTCACCCATACATCACTTTTAGGTAAGTCTTTTCCTTTTTGAGTTATGTTGATTTAAAAAAAATCGATCAAAAAACTTAAGCCCTTTTCAAATGGTAGCATACATAAATTTTGAAAAAACAAAGTATGCAAAGTTGCTTGAAAATACATAGTCTACACACCCACAAATTTTCATTGGATTCTGAGAGGGTGCTGCCAAACACTGGATGAGTTGGCGTGAAATTCGTCAATATCGTGATCCCGATCACCTAGGAAGTTCGAACTTTCTGATACTCAAGGCTTCCGGAAGGTAGAGAGCATGGTTCGGCTTTCTGTCACTATATCACGCTACTATGTATGTAAATAATAGCCTTTAAGAAATAAAGAAATCATTTGGAAGCATGTAAAAGATATCATTTAGTATGATTTGTAACTGCATCCTTACGTGGCCAAAGTGGGCATGTTAAAGAGAGAATTTTTATCAGGACCACCTAAAAAGTTAGAACCTATAGGTATAACCTATATAGGTATAGAGAAAAGTTGTTCAGAAGTGTTGTATGAAGAAGTATCTTGTTATTGATAGATGCTGAAACTTTTTACAATGATGTACTACTCTAATTGTTATATTTATAAACATAAATAAATCTAGTGTAAAAATGACAATCTTTTAAACCACATGATATATGAGTTTTTTCTTTTCAGTTTGAGCGGAGCATCGGGTAAAATGGGTAAAATGGATAAGTAAAGTGCAAGTGAGAACAATA
This sequence comes from Aedes koreicus, assembly GCA_024533555.2. NCBI lineage: Eukaryota > Metazoa > Arthropoda > Insecta > Diptera > Culicidae > Aedes > Aedes koreicus. The sequence goes on along the minus strand of JAHHFK020005606.1, from coordinate 82,901 downwards.
TAACTGGCACCAATCTTCAGAACCGCATTGTATATGCGTGTATGAGGGGAAATCGGGTATAATAGACCACTTCCTTGCATCTGATCAAAATTTGATCCATTCAGTCGCATTTTTAACAAATTCACAGTGCACTTGAGTTCAATATAGTAGCACCGAGTTAAATGTTTGGGTAATAATTCTAGTTTGCATCCAAAATGAGGGGAAAAATAGGCAAAATGGGACACTTACTGTGATCAACACTCAATGAGACCAACACCATTCGATTTTCTGCATTGTTTCCCATAAGATAAGCTATTATCTTAGGACTCCTACACATTTTTTCCAACTACGCAGATAACATTGCCAGAACCATCCTGTTTTATTAAGTTTTATTAAAGTTTTATCAAAACCACTCAAAATCAATTTGGTTTTATTATGACATCAAGAGATGCCAATAGGTTTTATATTTTGAATTATGAAAACCTACACAGCTTGTTTACAACGATCTTAAAACCTTGTTTCTCAAAGTCCTTTTACTCCTATCAAAGGTTTTATTTCGACTTTATGAACTTGTAAAATGCTGCTTGGAAATGCCGTTTTAGGACTCATTCATATTATCTTATTATGGTCAGTTGCAAAAGCATTTTAAAACCATTTTGCCTCCAGTAAATGCATTAAACGGCAAACTGGCATTGAGAGAAGTCACAAAATGACCAAATAGTTTTATAGTAGTCATTGCGAGGATAAATTGGCTTTTTGGCAAAACTGTGATTTTTTTCCAATCGCCATATTGAAATATAAGAAATAATTGAAATGTGGAAAAATAAATGAACCAAATCTTAAATGTAATGCAAATGAACTGTTAATCGGAGAGCAATTTTGGCATATTTTTAGGTTACCTTACTGAATTCCAACAATTTTCAAGAAATTCAGGATTAATTTATCGAATATATTTGTTTTAATATTTTTTGTTGTTGTTGTTAACTCGCCTAATTTCCAAGGCGCATTATTTTGCCACTCTTATCGTGCCAATATTCACCATAAAATTAAATGCGCCTATGATTTGGAGCATGATACGCTGTAAAAAACTCAATTTGTTCGAGATATTTTGCTATCAAACAAAATTTCCCGCAACAGCAGAACTTTTTCCTTAGATATTATTTACTGCTACTAATGAATCAGAAAAGCAGAGAAGCGAACAAAAGCAGAACATCAAAAACCAACCACGATATCACAGTGAAGTTTGACAGCTGTGGCCATTTGGCCGTATGCTGGTTTTCATGACAACCAATAGGTTTTATGCAGGTTCTCAAGTGGTCATAACATCTTTTACAAGAACATTTTCAAAATCTGTATGGTCTTATACAGGTTTAATTAAATTGTTTTCCCAATCATCTATAGAGTGGGCCACTTTGTACAAATGTTGGCTTTAAAGAAGCATAGAGGAGGTGTTGGCAGACAAAACAGTTTTGAATGTAGTTTTATCAAGAAAACCGGGAGGAGTGCTATACGACTGGAATAAAATTAAAATTGTTACTTGAGTGTGCAACGGCTGGACATATAACTTCGGTGAACTTACCTGGATATACAGGGCGGGTTGCCGGTTGATTTGTTGAGTGCTTTGATAATCTCTTGCAGATTCGGGTGGTTAGGACCCTTATCCTATACGGTTGATGTTTTTTGTTGATCGGCGATCGACGAGTGTAGTGCTCGTTAGAAGAAAATTTTGTCAGCCAATGGTTGAATCCCAGTTCCGGCCGGACCTATCACTAATCTGTACCCACCTGTGGGACCAATAAGTGAATCCTTATCTGACTTGCTCCGAACATTGAATGGTTAACTGATAGGGGTTTTGTGATCCTTTCACGATGGCGACTAATCTCAAAGAAAATCGATCGAGATGGCGAAATGTTTCGATGGCGCTTTATAGCAATCCTAATTGCTTTTCAATGGCGGATGTCACTGGTGATGTAGCGATGATGGCTATTCCAGAGTACCATTCCTTGACGATCCGGTTTGAAGGACCAATGTTTTACCTCGGAACTGGTTCTTCCTTCCAGGACTAGTTTCTCGGGTAAAAACGATTGAGAGACCAATGACAACTACATGTTCCACGATCCCATGCAGAAATCGGTCGATGTGTTCTCTGTTGTACGCACGGTTGTGTAGGTGAAGGTGTAGGAGTAGGTGAAAAAGATATGTAAATTAAGTAGTTCGTAAAAAACACCCTCATAAACAGAGGTTCGGAACGAAATCGGTTCGTTTTCATAAGCCTTCTATCGTTATGTTTATCAGTTAAAAATCACAACATAGGACCATGTCAAACCATAGACAATATATTAAAAAATCTCTAATTTCCCATAGGTATCATAGGAGAAAATATCATCCGGCATCGTAAGAAGCAACATAAGGTTCACCAATCATATCAGCGCAAAATTACACCCATGCGAAACCACTTTCAATGCCATTTTATGCTGCTGCTTGAGCTCAAGATCAAGTGCACCACTTTCGGTTTCGTCCCTAAAACAGCACTCATCGCCGCTATTTACTTTTTATTTCCAAACCGGAATCGAAAGATAATTTACATTTTACAACCTTGCCGATTCGAAGAGCCTTGGTATTGGGAGCAAAAAATAAACCTGCAAAAGAAATCCGTCCAGATGACTAAGTAAACAACACTCGCAAAAACGGTAACAACGTCGCTTGCGCTTGGTCGTCGAGCTAAAACCGCGAAATCTCATTTGCACTTATTATTTCACTTTCTTCCCTCATTGGCCAACGGCCAGATGTTAAGCCGCACTCAATTTGCACACCGTTTAGGCACCTAACATCGTGTTTATGATCTCTGTCGTCATACCAGGGGAGGCCACTTTCATGCCCATCTGGTCGACGTTTTCCCCTCGGTTGGAAGCTGCATTTTTTTTTGTCATGGCACGAGCATAAATCACCTGCTAATAAATCAAATCAGGAGTGATGCTCCCCGTCACCGGGGCTGTCCCCCATCGCTCGATTGAAGTTAATTAAAAAATTAGAGACATTCCACCATCTGCCAAGTTGGCCATGGCCCTAGATGGCCACTCCGGAATGTGATCGGCGATCTTGTTGTCACACAGTTGGTGGTCATCTCTTTTTGCGACCGGCAAGCTGTCAGCACTGACACGCGCACCTCCTGAAGTGGGTTCTTTCCAAAATTATAAGCTCGCATTTCATGACGATTGAACCTAGGCAAACGCCAATGGGAGCCTTTTTGGAAGGATGCGACGCCTCAAAACTCACCACAGGACCCCACGTTAGTGTCGGCGCCCATGGCGCTCGGATAACATCCGCATCGCACTGCGTGAACCATTAGCTCAGTCGTAACTGTCACCCAAAGCTCCCAGAGTGTGGCACCCATCGAACGCTCCAATCTCCGGATTGGAGGAACCCGTTTTGAACTCGAGAGGGATTGTTGCAATTACTCTCACTCGCCGAGGTTTACAAATTAGGACCACCGAGAAGCCCATATGGCATCCGCGAATGGCGGGGTAAGTTGTCGTTCGTGGCCGTACCTATTCGACCGACCGGCCAGAAGATCTTTCAACGGGGGTAACAAATCACATCACATAATTGCTTTCTTTTTTTTGTTGGTCGGTAGGTACCTAACTGCGATCCGCTCTTTCATTTCACTTTTGCTGGAAACTGGAAATTGCTGTTTGCCGTAGCTATTACAATACACCAGGCCGCGCGCAGTCACCGGGTGGTGGTTGATCTGGAATCGATCGGAACCGATTTCCTTTTTCCGACCATCCGAGCAGCATAGTCGATCCGGTTAGTCCATCGATCGATCGGTCGGTCGGTTTGAGATGCAGATGCAGATGCAGAGACAGAGAGAGAGAGAGAAAGGGAATGGTCGATGGTGAAAAACAAGAGCAAATGGGGATGATTAGCTGAGGTTTGGTTTTCGTGGAGATTAACGACCATAAGCGAGATTAGCGTAACCATGGAGTGGGTATTTTGGTTTTAATAAGAAAAGAGCTCGTCTGTCCGGTTGATGGAAGTTGGACCACAAATGGGATTGCTCGTTTGTTGCATTTTGTTCGTTAATGATGTTACGCAGTTTTTCAGATCGTACTGCAATGGATGCATAAAACAATTAATATTTAATGTTTAACATTGAATAAGTTTATTTGCGAGCTCCAAATAAAATTGTCACTATATTTCAAATGCAAATTGCGTTCACCATGTATTTTTTTTCCTATCCTTAATCGCTCTTTCGCAAACCTTGATATTTAAAATATATATATATTTTGATTGTTAGTGATTGAACGTCGAATCGAGAGTGCTTCACCGTAAGCCCTAAAGTTAAGCTAGAATGGTTTTCTTTCAAATCCGTTCAGGACTTCAGGACCCTTCACAATTTGAATCAATTTTGCCAGGCATACCTCCCTCTCGCCGGTCAAATTTGTCACCTTGTCGATGGTGAGAGGGCTTATCTCATGCTATAAACATGCATGTGAGACCAAGAATTTGACCAGTAGTGAAAGTATCACATATTCTGCACATTTATTTCACTGCCACGTCGTAGAACGATTATATAAAGGCACTAACATCAGGTGTGATACTGGCCGCAATTCACTCTTAGACTTTTTACTTTCAATCAAAGGGAAACGACTAAAAGTACACTTTTCATTTTCGTGGCAACTTATGTTGTTGTTTATCCATTTGTTTCATGGAATGAATAACCAAAATACCTGGTTTACCCATGGTGTAATAAGTGAAAGTAATTGCAAAATTTTCAAAAAGGGTGAATGTTTTGATCATGGTAAATATCTGACTGTTCGAAATGAAGCACAAAGCCACAGAAAAGTGTTACTTTATACTGACGATGACAAGCATGTTTATTAGAGATAGGACGCGGAGGGCCCGCTTAGGAAACACGAGTAGTAGATTTAACCTTTCCAAGTAGTTTATTTTAGCAACAGTGCGGAGGGTCCGCTCAGTGAGGGTCTAGTGTTTGACTTACTATAGAAGAGGGGTGTTAATCACAGTAGTTCCATTTCACTTCTGGTTCAGCTCCATATCGGTTTCGTTTCGATTCCGTTTCGTCTCCATTTCGGTTCTATTTCGGGTCCGCTTTGGTTTCGTTTCGATTCCATTTAAATTCCATTACAATTCCATTTCGGTTCTATTCCGGTTCCGTTTCGAATCCGTTTTGCATCCATTTCAATTTAATTTCGATTCCGATTCGGTTCCATTTCAGTGTAATTTCGATTCCATTTCAATTTCTGCTCAAGAATAAGTGTTTAAAGTAAAGACCCTCTCGTAGGTCAAATTTGTCACCTTGTCGACGGTGAGAGGGCTTATCTCATGCTATAAACATGCATGTGAGACCAAGAATTTGACCAGTAGTGAAAGTATCACATTTTCTTATCATTTATTTCACTGCCACGTCGTAGAACGTTTATATAAAGGCACTAACATCAGGTGTGATACTAGCGGGCTATGCCGCAATTCACTCTTAGACTTCTTACTATCAATCTAAGGGAAACGACTAAAAGTACACTTTTCATTTGATTGACAACTTATGTTGTTACTCATCCATTTTTTTTATGGAATGAATAACCGAAATACCTGTTTGCTCATGATATAATAACTAAATGTAATTGCAACATTTTCGAAAGGGGTGAATATTTTGATCAGGGTAATTATCTGACTGTTCGAAATGAAGCACATAGTCATAGAAAAGTGTTACTTGAGACTGACGACGACAAGCATGTATATTAGAGATAGGACGCGGAGGGCCCGCTTAGGGAACACCATTGGAACAATAGAATGAACCTTTCCATGTATGAATCCTGGAAAGTGTGAGCTTTTTAGTGGAATACCTGTAACTGGAAAATTAGAGGAGGAATTGGTAGTTTCCGTTTGATCTCAGCTACATTTGTTGCTTGTCTTGACGGATACGCGTGTTTCGTCTACGGTGTGCGGACTTCTTCAGTCTCGTGTACTAATATCGACTCTCGAGTGTTAGTGCATGGCACTGGGGGGGTCTGCGCATTGTGGACGGGATGCGCGTGTCTGTCGGGACGGGCGATGGAGGGGGTTGGGGTTGGATGGGGGTTGCTAGTCTTTCTTCTTATTTTATCGTTACCTTTCCATGCAGTTTATAGCATGTGTCCTCCATACCAGATAATAAATAATTAGAAAAAAAGAAACTAGATAGGAAATAGAACTGTTCTTTTCCTAGTGTCAGATTAGTTAGTCAGTGATTTGAAATATTGTTAAGTTTGGGATGGGGATGGTTACTAGATCCAAAGCTAGGCTAGAATTTAAAATGTTGTTGTCTAAATTTAATCCAGTATTTTTTTTTTAAATCCTTTTTGATTCAAACATCATTACTTCTGGTTCATGCTGTTCAAGTTTTGTTAGGTTAAGAATTCGGAATTCTTAGTCAGAGAAACGAAAATATCGTCGTGAAAATATCACCAATAATCTCTCACCTACGCCCTGCATACTATGAAACACTAACACCCTCTTCGCTCTTATTTTCTTATTGATTTCATGATCGAGAACGGCTGTGAAATGGATCGATTGAAGTGCGAAGGACCTGCTCAGCCCTAGGCTACATGCGGTTTTGACAAGGAAGTGATCATATCTATTTCAAGAAAAAGTACATGTGAAGCATCCTCTAAAAAATCAAAGACAGCACACAAAGATAAGTATATGCGAAATCAAAACTGTCAAACTATCAAAAACATTCATCTTACTTAAGATGAAAAAGTTATATTACAGTCACTACTAGTTTCAAATCACTAACAAATTAAACATTTCAGATCATTTTGTAGCAACGCGGCCATCTCAATCCAAAAAACACTACAAACCCCTTACCCCAACCTAATCCTTATCACCTCCCAAAGGAGAGGTAATTAGTTTAAATTATTTAGATCGGTCACAGACATTGCAGCATGCTAATAACATTAAAAGTAAAGAGTTACAAGTGTATTGCCAGAACTTTAACAGGATGAAAAGTGCCGTTAAAGTTAATGAAATTTATAAGCAAGTGGCAGCATGTAGCTTTCCTGTGATTTTAGGAACAGAAACGAGTTGGGACATTAGCGTTAACAATGAAGAAGTTTTCGGTGATCGTTTTAATGTTTTTAGGGATGATCGCGGTAAATTTTTATCCAACAAAAAATGTGGTGGAGGTGTTCTTATAGCAGTTAGTGTTGATTATGATTGCGAACAAATTGAATCTTGCAAATGTAAAGAATTTGACCATGTTTGGGTCTAATGTCTTATTGGAGAACAAGTTCATATTTTTGTAGCAGTTTATTTTCCTCCAGAATATGCGAGAAAAGATTCTTTTGAACTATTTTTTAGTATTGCCGGTAGTATAATTTCAAAGTTTGAGCCCGAAACAAATGTTCACATTTACGGTGATTTTAACCAGAGGGCAGCCAATTTTATTATTGACAATGAAAATGAGTCCCTTTTGATACCGATTGCAGGGGAAAATGAAACGCTCCGTACTCTATTTGACAAAAGTTCTGAAATCGGGCTCAATCAAGTAAATCACGTGAAAAATCAGAACAATTGCTACTTAGATTTGATGTTCACTAATATGACCGAAGACTTTTGTGTATCAGAGTCACCTACTCCTCTTTGGAAAAATGAAGTGTTCCACACTGCAATCGAATACTCCATATTCGTGCACGACAAAACCACATTGATGGATAATAATTTGTCCGAACCATACTATGATTTCAGTAGGGCTAATTATGTACTTATCAAAGAAAAATTGAATTGTATTGACTGGCAAACTTTATTACGTGATCATGATGTAGGTCAAGCAGTGGATGCGTTCTACCAAATTGTGTATGATATTTTAGAACAAGCAGTGCCTATGAAGCAAAAGAGAAAATCTAGTCTCAAATCCCCAGTATGGTATAATAGACTGGTTACTAATCTCAAAAATAGGAAACAAAAAGCTCATAAAGCATACAAAAGCAATAAAACTGCTGAAAACCTTTCGATTTATCTGGCCATATGCGATCAACTGAGTTTAGAATTAAAAAATGCATATGAAGAGCATAACACCCGGGTTGAGAATAATATTAAGTCAGACCCTAAATCTTTTTTAGCTATGTTGTATGATGATGATATCCCCCTTCCCCACTCCCTTCCCCTCTCTTACCTTTTTGGGGGGCCCTATTTTCCCCGGAACCTTCCCAACAACTTCAACTTCCAACCCTACATAGCCGGCCTTTACAAACTTTCAAGGGGGGCCCCTCTCAACGGTGCCCTGATGGTCCCTCCCATTCCCATGAAATATTTATATAATAGTGTATATATTTATGTAAATGGAAAATACTACAAGCATTCGTATCTATAATATATGATCTTCATGCGGTTGATCCTGAAAAGCAAGAAATGTTATAAAGTGCTAAAGTGCAGAGATCTGTGGTTTGCGCTTAAGCAAGTTTCCGTTCGTTTTCAGCGATAGCAGCAATTCAACAAAATCTTGATTTGAGGTATCCTCAAAAAGTTTGTTAAATCTATTGAAATTTTACAAGACTAACATTTATAAATTTTAATTTATCGTTGGATGGAAATAATACGATGTTGTAAAGAAATACTACATAATGTACATATAACAATTAAATGCCGCTATTTGCCTCTTCCGCTGCGATCTTACATGATTGAAACTCTAAAATAGCGAAAATTCCAACGTGATATAATGAAATAAAGTTGATCACCTGGCAGCCTAGCAAAATAGGAAAGAAAATTTAGGCAAATAAATTTCATATGAGTATGATTACTGCCCAAAAACGGAAACTCAATAAATCCGAAACAAAATAAATGACAGGAAATTCTTCGATAACTCTTTTTTCCTACTGGGCCCATAAATCATTCAGTATGTCTGTAAAATAGAAAATGGATGGTAAACAATGTTAGTTTTTGAATGAATTATTTTGGATGAAGATTTTTTTTTTTTGTAGAATTTGTCGTATATAATCCTCTGTCTCTAAAAAAAACCATCCTATCTTTTCAAATGCATAAAGGGAGTTAGGTGGGCCAAAACTTACCACGATGCAAATGCGAAGCTGAAAATACCATAAAAAAATATTGTGAAGGGATGTTATAATATAAAGTGATAATAACAATTATATTTGTAATGTCTGCATGTCTGCTGATCCTGCTGCAATTGTAGACGGACTTGCATTATCATAGCCACGGGGGTAGAAAACAATTCAATATTATTATACAATACTTGGGAATGCCATGGATGATCTGAAATTATATACCGTATAAAGAATACTTCCATTTTTCGTGGATGGGTAAGATTTCAGAATGCTACTTTACCGAGGTCACGCTGCCTACATCGCTTTGGTGCGGCTGTCACCTAATGTATAGTTGACGCGATACAGCGTTTCTTACTCAAGCGCTGGATTCCAGGACAGACGCTGTTTGAGCCGCACCTCCTTGGTGGACAGACGCTCAGCACGCACCTCCTCAATCTAGCAGTAGTCTGAAGGACAACAGTGCCCAGGCTGCACTACCAGCTAAGTACGCAACCCTTAGCTGGCGGTCTTTGTCATCTCTTGACCCGTGGAAGCATGAGGTAGGAACTTGTGAGGACCATAGCTATGTTGCGGGGACGCACGCACGCTCCATCCCAGTTGTCTACTCACCATTTTGCAGCCCAAATCTTTTTTTAGCTATGTTAAAGAAAAACGTAAGTCTAAGAACTTTCCGTCAAAAATGCATTTAGACAACAGGTCCGGTAACACAACAAATGACATTAGCAACTTATTCGCTGATTTCTTCCAGGACATCTATACTTCTCATGACGATAATGAGCGTGACTTGCAGTATTTCTCATACCTCCCCGAGCCAATGACGGACATTTCAGTTGATAATTTATCTGTCAGGGAAATCTTACATGCTCTTGAAACTTTGGATGCTACGAAGGGTGCTGGACCAGACGGCTTACCACCTATATTTTTAAAATCTCTTTCAAAGGAGATAGTTAAACCTTTATTTTGGTTGTTTAATTCATCATTGGAGTCCAGCGTTCTTCCTGCTGTTTGGAAGGAATCTTTTTTGATCCCAATTTTTAAAAGTGGAAAAAAATCTGATATTAAAAATTATCGTGGGGTTGCTATATTATCAAGCATCCCGAAACTTTTTGAATCTATCATAAATGATAATATATTTTCGCAGGTGAAGACTTTAATTTCTAATAAACAGCATGGTTTTGTTGAAGGACGGTCAACAGCCATTAATTTGATACAATTTGTTACTTATTCTTTGAACGTAATGGATAAAGGAAATTGTGTTGAAGCGCTATATACCGATTTTAGTAAAGCATTTGACAGAGTTGATATTCCACTGTTGCTTTTAAACTATCCAAGTTGGGATTCAATCCTGGGCTACTAAAATGGATTGAGTCTTACTTGATTCAGAGAACGCAAAGAGTAAGATTTGAGGGAAAACTTTCAACAATTGTGAACGTCACTTCGGGCGTGCCACAAGGGTCTCATCTTGGTCCATTATTATTTATTTTATTTATTAATGATATAGAACACATTTTGAGTTTCCTTCGTGTTTCAATATATGCAGACGACATGAAACTTTTCATGGAGATATGTGATACATCCGACCTTGAATTATTTTAACACGAAATTGACAATTTTTACATTTGGTGTAAGAAAAATCTGTTAGAACTTAATGTAAAAAAATGCAATTCCATTTCGTTTACCAGAAAACACACAATATTGCAAAAAGCTATTACTCTTGGTCAGAAAACTGTAGAAAGATGCAGTCAAATTAGAGACTTAGGTGTTATACTCGATTCTAAATTAACTTTTGCTGAACATTACAATAATATCATTTATAAAGCAAGCAACATGCTCGGGTTTATCAAAAGGTTCAGCTTGAACTTCAATCATCCATACACAATCAAAACGCTGTATATAACATATGTGAGACCCCTTCTTGAATATTGTAGCATAGTCTGGTCTCCATATCAAGATACACTTGTAAGCCGTATAGAGTCAGTTCAAAAACAATTTTTGTTATTTGCCCTGCGAAAGTTAGGTTGGACGACTTTACCTATGCCGTCTTATGAGTCACGATGTATGTTGATTAGTTTAGATGGGCTTAAAAAGAGAAGAGAATTTGCAATGATAGCTTTCCTGAATGATGTTATTATGCAAAGAATAAACACACAAGAGATTTTAGAAAATCTTAATTTCTATGCTCCCTCTCGCTTCCTAAGAAATAGACAATTGTTTTACATAAACAGTCAAAGAACAAACTATGCAAAGAATGGGCCTTTAAATAGAATGATGTCCTGTTATAATAAGTATTGCGATATAATAGATGTGACAATGAATAAAAAAAAAGTTAGGAAAATTTTCTTTTCGCGGTTAGATATAACAAATTAGACATTAAGTACTATTTGTAAAGCAAAACTGGTCTACAATGGATTGACGCAAATAAATAAACTAAAAGTTCAAATTGATATTTAGTTTTTTTAAGAACAAAAACCAAGGCCAACACCCCCGGCTGTTTTTTTATTTTGGCAATTTGAAATTTTTTTTTAAAATTGTTTTTTTTTTTTGTTGCCGCCCCAAAAAACAAAAAACAAAAAACCCCCCAAAACAAAAAAATTTAAAAAAAACTTAAAACCCCCCAAAACACCCCCCACCCCCTAACCAGAAGGTTAATACCTCCGATTGCATTATACCGGGCAAACGCATCTAAGGAGCATTTGTCCAAAAAGAAGGGTACATTTACCCTTTGCCAATACAAATAAATCTGTGGCACCATTGTCACAGGTTATTGCTTCCTCATATATTGAGCGATGCCATGTTTTTACACAGGTGGATTAGATTAAGCCAAACGTCTCTCTGCGCTGGCACTTTATTCATTCGATAGAAGTGCAAAGAGTGTTAAAAATTGGAATGTTTTGACAGCGATATTTTTCGCCCAAGTAACAATTTTAGTTTTATGCCAGCCGTATAGCACTCCTCCCGGCTTTGTTGATAACACTACTCTATGCTTCTCTGAAGCCGAAATTTGTACAAAGAGGCCCACTCTATAGGGGGTTGTGAAAACAAAATAATAAAACCTTTATAAGACCATAACAATTTTAAAAATGTTCTAGTGAAAGATGTAACGGCGACTTGTGAACCTTCATAAAACCTTTTGGCTGCCATGAAAACCAGCATAGGGTCCTCCCTTAGCTCAGTCGGTAAAGGCGCAGCTACAAAGCAACACCATGCTGGAGGTGGCTGGGTTCGATTCCTGGTCTGGTCTAGGAATTTTTCGTTAAGGAAAATTTCACGACTCCCTGGGCATAGCGTATGATTGTACTTGCCACACAATCATACTAATGCAAAAATGGTACTTGGCATCGAAAGCTCTTAATTAATAACTGTGGAAGTGCATTTAGAACACTAAGTTGAGTGCAAGCAATAAGCCAAATGTGAAAGCAATAAGCTTGAAATGCTAAATAAGAAGAGAACCTGCATACGGCCAAATGGCCACAGCTGTCAAACATCACTGTGATATTGTGGTTGGTTTTTGTTGTTCAGCTTTGTGCGATTCTCTGCTCTTCTGATTCATTTAGCAGTAAATAATAATTAATAATTCACTAAAAGACTGTATTCAATGAAATTTGGACACACGCAATTGTTCGTAACTTTTTAGCGTGTGGGTAAAAATTATTGAAATTTTAACTGAATGTATTTCATTGTGTTGTAACAATTGTGTAATGAGTTTCGTGAAAATCGGTCCAGTGATTTCAGTGATGGCTTCGAATGAAGAAATAGTGCGCCAACAAATTTTGGGCACTCACTTCGAAAACCCAAACGCTTCTCATCGATGGATCGGAAAATAGCTCGGACATCCACATTCAACCGTACCTCATGCGATCAAAACGTTCAAGGACCGTAAGACAACCAAGCAGAAAAATGGTAGTGGCAAAAAACGTGGCACATCAAATCCGGAGAAGGCCAGGATAGTATTAAACCAATTTAAATGTTATCCCAACATTTCGATCAGGGATGTTGCGAAAAAGACGAAAGTTTCAGTTTGTTTTGTGCAGAAAACAATGAAACGTTCTGGATTACATGTGTACAAGGTCCAGAAGGCACCGAACCGGAGCGATAAACAGAACTCGGTGGCCAAAACTCGTGCAAGAAAACTGTATAGGGAGTGGCTCACAAAACCGGTCTGCATTGTGATAGACGATGAGACCTACATTAAAGCCGACACCAAACAAATGCCAGGACAGGAACACTACGTCGCCACCTCTAAGTTGGCCGTTCCGGAGAGTGTACGGAAGAAGAAACTGTCGAAATTCGCCAAAAAATTCCTTATCTGGCAAGCGATCTGCGGATTTGGCAAAATGAGTCAGCCCTTCATCACCTCTGGGACTGTCAACGGACAAATCTACAAGGACGAATGCCTCCAAAAACGACTTCTGCCCTTCTTGAGATCTCACGTTGGCCCAACACTGTTTCGGCCGGATTTGGCATCTTGCCACTATGCCCGGCCTGTCTTAGACTGGTACAAAGATAATAATTTCGTTTTTGTACCAAAAGACGTCAACCCTCCAAACACTCCGGAACTTCGCCCAATTGAAAAATTTTGGGCAATCATGAAGGCAAAGCTCGTTAAAACTCCAAAACTGATAGAAAATGAAGTTGAACTAAAGAAAGTGTGGTTAAAAGTAAGTAAGCAAGTCGGTCCTATCATTGCCCAAAATTTGATGAAAGGGGTCAAGGCAAAGGTGCGGGCATTTGGGTTGGGAGAAGAGGTTCAATAAACCAATGATGACCTTCAAGGATATCCAACGCTTCCAAAATTTCCTTTCCCAATGTCTTATCCCAAGAGATTCCCCAAATTCATTAACCACATATTCCGGATTTACGAAATTCAAAGAGAGATATAATTTTAATTTAAACATTTAATGTAGATTTCCAAAGTCTATAGCTGATGGGTTCATTTTGTATTTAGGTTTAGAAACATTCCCCTCTCTCTACCTTCTCTTATCTTGTGACGTCATGCCCGCAGTGTGTACCCTGTACGTGAGTCCTTCTGCTTCCAGTTGCCTTTTCCCCTTTCTTCCCCTACTAATACAATTTCTAGGCCCTTCTAATGCTGGTGGTATGTTCGTATAGGTACTTAACGACTGTTCCAGAAAGTATAAGCACACCTTATTTTAACGGTCACTTTGAATACAATGAAATATTTCCACATGTTTTGACTGCGTCCTTTTGTTTGCACATTTCTGAATGACATAGCATCAAAAAAGTGCTCAGTTTTGTGTTACCTATCAACATGCGCGGTCTTACTCCGGAACAACGAAAAAGTATCGTGCACAAATGGTGCACTGTGAGCGGACTCTCCTTGAGAAAATGGGCCAAGGAAGAGGGTGTGAGCGTCAGAGCGGTACGTTCTGCGATTCAAAAATATAGAGAACAGTGTACGTTTGAAGATGCGCCGAAGAGTGGTTGGAAATCTGGTCCTGTTAGTCCGGATATCGATCAAAAGATCAGGGATGCCTACAAGCAAAAACCAGCGACTTCCGTTCGGGATGTTGCGAAAAAACTAGGGACCTCGTCGAGTAACGTCATGCGTGCCAAAGAAAGACTTGGGCTAAAAACATACCGAAAGCAGAAAAAACCCAAAAGGAACCCAAAACAGGCCGCGTCCGTGAAACCACGGGCCCACAAACTCTACGATTCGTTATCGTGTAGAAATTCTGGGTGTATAATAATGGACGATGAAACATATGTGAAACTAGATTACAAAACGCTTCCCGGACCACAATTCTATACTGTATGTGAAGACAAAGACATCCCCGAAACGGAGAAGGCAATTTTTACCGAAAAATTCGGTTATGGTTATGGTTATGGTTTGGCATGCGATATGCGAGTGTGGTAAAACATCTAGTCCGCACATCACAACGGAGACGATGAACACTCAGAAATACGTTAAGGAATGTCTCCAGAAGCGATTATTGCCGATGATCAGGCAGCACGAAGATCAAGTAGTGTTTTGGCCTGATTTGGCGTCATGTCATTACGCAAAGGACACTTTAGAATGGTTCAAAAGCCGAAATGTATGTTTCGTGCCGAAAGACATGAATCCGCTGAACTGCCCGGAGGCACGGCCAATCGCGACTTTTTTTTCAGATGCTTTCTTGCCAAGGAAAATGGGGGAGGTAACTCATCAAATCTTCCGGTCCGCCCTAAGCATATTGCTATGAGGTACCAGGTGGGTCTCCACCGATTGCCTGTCGATCTGCCAAATTTGGAAGACGTCTGCATTGAGTTATCTCAAATTATAATAATCCGTCCACTATATCACAAAACATTGCGATTGGTTGAGCGGATTGGGATAATGAAATCATTGGGTATAGGACCAAGTCTCCCCCGGGTGGTGCTAAATCGATGAGCTTGTATATAGTGGAAGCACAGTGTATTATTCTGTAAATTTTAAATTTCAATCTAAATTTCAGTGAGCGAGATAAGGCGCTATAACCTTGGCAAATTATTGCCAGACTTTTTGTTCAAATGCCAAAAGTCCACCCACAGGCAAAAGGAGCATAAACTAATCTTTCTAGCATCTATGCTCCCAACGATAAATACAAATTATCACATTATTTAACTCTATATGGAGGCGTTTGGTACGGGAGGTCCACGCTTTCTTCCTTCCCTTGATTCGAAGTAGTAGAGCGATTTCAGACACTCTTTCTGGAATCACTCTATTTCTTGGAATCCTCTCTGCGGTACATGCTACGCAGTTGGCCTGGCAGGTGACAAGAAAAATGATGCGTCAAGAAGACGTCATTTTCCAGGATGCTTTCAAGAATTGGCTGCGTTAGTGTGAGATTAGATTAGATTAGATTAGATGCTTTCTTGCCAAGGAAAACCTCCCGCACAATCCCATTCAATTTACAACTCAAGATGTCTATGAAGGTAGCATGAGATCTCAGCATTTTCTTTAGTAGACATCTAATCAACACTTCCTTCCCATCCCTGCTGATCAAACGGACCTGGTGGTGTGCAAAGAGATCGATGGATGAAGAGCCTGTCACACCCAAGGCAGCTCTAGTGCTTCCATCGTCTCTTCAACAGCCAATCCAGGAGGGTGTACGGTAAGAAAATGCTATGCTCGTTCAACTGATTCTTATGTGCTAAAGACACTTGCATGTGTCGGTCTCAGGGCACCGAAATGTACATGCCATTTTGGTAGTGTGTAAGTTAAGGTTAGTTTTGCATGTACCAATAATAAATGGATTGTAATTTAATTTACCAATCAATTCACGATGATGACCGGCGGTTGATTCATGTCAAAACAATAATTTTAATTTATTTATTTATTAACTGTTGATAATGATGTTAAAATTTGGGGTCCACTACTCAGTCTCAGTAATCCGTGAATAAGGAGTGTATCGAAAATAAGCTATCCACAAACTTTCTTTCAAATTATGTTGAAAACCGATATTTTATTCATACAAAAAATTGATCCTTTATTGTACGAGGTTAAACTTGAACATAATGAAGACCGGATGAAATTTAAGTTATTCCTTCACGAATTTTCGAACTTTGGATCGAATGCTCTTCATCAAGTTCCGGACAAGTGTTGCATCGCATTTTTTGGACGCTTGAGCCCAAATTTTTTTGAACTCCTGCATGTTCCCAGCTGCCTTACCAGTCTTCTTGAAGACCCTCTTCACGATTGCCCAGTAACGTTCGATGGGTCGAAGCTGAGGGCAATTTGGTGGATTGATATTTTTCTCAACGAAATCCATACCCTTTTCCGCAAGCCAATTGAGAGCGGTTTTGGCATAGTGAGCCGACGCTAAATCCGGCCAAAACAGTGGAGGTGTACTATGCTTCTTATATAAAGGCAACAATCTCTTCTGGAGACACTCAGATCGATAGATTTCCGCATTTATAGTTCCGGTAGTGTAAAAAATGGTTGACTTGAAACCACAGGAACATATTGCTTGCCATACCAGTACCTTTCAACCGAATTTCTCCACTTGAATCGACCTGTCCGCATCGCTCACATCCTCCCCAACGACGGCAGTAAATTATTGTGGACCTGGAAGGGTTTTTGAGTCCTCCTTTACATAGGTCTCATCGTCCATCAAAACGCATGCATCCGGACGCTGCAAAAGACGCGAATACAATTTCCGGGCCCTTGTTGCTGCTCGCTTCTTCTGTTCTGCACTTTGTTTCGAGATTTTCTGCTTCTTGTAGGTCTTCAGGAGGATCATTCCGACACTCGTTCCTGCTTTTTTGGCCAAATCACGTATTGACATTAATTTGTTCTTCATGATTAGAGATACCACTTTCTGCTCCAGTTTCGGGTTGGAAGAACCGGGTTTTCTGCCTCTTCCTGGTAGCTCATCCAAAGAATAGTGTTCCCCAAACTTATTAATGATGGTTTTAACACTCGCATGATGAATTCCAAACCGCTTCGCCAATTTTCGCATAGTAATACCCTTCTCACTTAGCCATGTGTCCAGAACCTTAATTTTCACTTCCTTTTCAATACGCGACATTTTGAAAACGCAGAATTTGAACCGCACAAACAAGTAAACAAAAGAAAGCTGACAGTCAAACGCACAGCATGCAGTGTTCAGAGCATAAAAAACCATCACAAATACATGCGTACAACGCAAATGTATGTGGAGAGCTTATATTCGATACACTCCTTATATACAGATGATTTCTTGGCAGAATGTTATATTTGGTTGGGCCTACAAAACTGAACCGTCTCTTACCAAAGTTCAAGTGCGCGCGGGGCCGTGAGAGAGGATTAATTTTGCCTGGTATTGTGTGATCGTGATGTCAGGTTTATAGTTAAATTGTTTATACTTGCTGTATTATGTAGCACATTGTGTATTAGGAATAATGCTTGTTCTTCGCACAAGCCTAGAAAAGGCAATATTTTATGGGGAAGTTCTACATACAAACAAACTGTTAGGAACAGACATGGTAGGTTATAGATTATTTTAATGCATCGATTTTGTAGTATTTGAAGTTTGGATTTGCAAGTTCTTCCCCATACAATAATCAAATAGCTTAACTGGGAGTGTATATGTGCAAAATAGAACATAAGTGAAGCTTTTCGATTAAGAAGACAGCTCTCACGTTTCAAAATTCCACATAATGAAGAAACCTTCTTCGCAATTTCCTTAATGTGAGCATCACAAGACAAAGTACAATCCATATGAACTCCCAGATATTTGAATGACTCTACTTTCTCCACGGTGTTTCCTCCCACATTTAAGGTTGAAACGCTAGGAAGGACTTTCCGTGGTGATCTAAAAATCATATATTTGGTTTTCTGCAAGTTTACATAGCAATATAAATCAATGTATCGAATGCTTTCTTTAAGTCCAGATATAATACCTTACCTTACCAATCAGACCAAGGCCGGTGTGGCCTCTGCTGTACTCAGAAGTTGTCTCCATTGTAATCGGTCCATGGCTGTACCTCGCCAGCCTCGCTGTCTGCGGAGGGTCCGCAGGTCGCCTTCTACTTGATCGATCCACCTTGCTCGTTGCACGCCTCTTCTTCTTGTACTTGTCGATTCGTTTTCGAGAACCATTTTCACAGGGCTGTCGTCCGACATTCTTACGACATGCCCAGCCCATCGTAGTCGACCGATATTTGCGATGTGTACGATGGGAGGTTCTCTCAGTTCTCCTCCATGTTCCGTCTTCCATCTGCACTCCACCGTAGATCTTACGCAGCACCTTCCGTTCAAAGACACCAAGGGCGCGTGGGTCCTCCACTAGCAATTTCCATGTTTCGTGGCCGTAGAGAACTACCGGTCTAATTAATGTCTTGTAGATGGTCAACTTTGTGGCTCGGCGAACTTTGTTCGATCTTCGCGTCCTTCGGAGTCCAGAGTAGGCACGATTGATCACCAAAGTTAGAATGTATATTGTGAGGCAAGCGCTATGATGGCATAATGATTCAGTACGAAATTTAAGCCTAGGGATGTCGAGAAAATTTCCAATTCCAAAGATTCCCTCAACCAGCCACCTCTGGCTTGATGAACCATGCTTTTAAGGACTGCGCTATCTTAGGCACCAATATGTTGGTTATAAAATTTAAATATCCTTTGAAAAGATCTATGAGCTTCAACATACGTTCAGCTTTTCTTTGAAATTATTTGCACGTTTTCTGGGTTTCAAAAACCTTGAATTGGACTTCAATTAAGGATATTGTCTACTTTTTATTAAAATTAGAATGCAACTGTTAATGTTCGGATGATCTATTACTCATCACATCTATTTTATTACCGGTTTTATACTCATTGTTGTAAATGCGCATCCATGCATAATATTAACGATCGTTAGTTTTTAATGTCAGTATCATTTTTTTTACATTCGTGTGACAAGTCTAATTATAATTCTATACTCAGAGAGCCGAGCAAATGTCCTTCGAAAAAAAATTCTTAGAACGAGAAAAAAACCAGCAACATGGAGCAGTTTCTTGCTTTGTAACTCACCCATCATCGATTGAATTAACGTAGTCCTAATTTCCCTCGCCCTCACATAAACAGTGAAAACCTGCGAAGACATTCCGAAAATCTCAATGTGATTTTTTTCCCCGTACCTCTGACATTTCTACAGTCGCTGCAACACACTGTTCGAGAGGTTCATGTATTTCCCAAATACACTTTAAATCACCTTCAATATTTACAGTCGTTCCAATCGCTAATTGACCATCTACGACCAGGAAACCAAAAACACGATCAAGCGATTTGATCATCCATTAATATGCACTCAGTTAACATCGGCTCGAACATCCGCGGCATGGTGGGCAATTCATTTCCAAAAATTATTACAATCAAGCATAATTTATTACGCCCCGAAGATATGCGCTCGCAACATGCAAAATAACCACCCAGTAGAGAAGGCAATCCACCAACATTCGACCGCTCTGCCGCTGCTGCTGCTGCTGCTGTTGGTGCGGCCAGCCGAGCAAAACAAACCTCCGTAAGATCCGGTGTCGGTGGGTGAGAAAGCATTTCTCCGCAAGATGCACTTTTTTATGCTGCTGACCGACCGGGAGGGAGAAAGCATTCGCCCCAGAGAAGAGACTGGAGAGTAAGCTCGCGAATCGGGGAGAAATGGCGACACAGTTTTTCCGTGAGAGTGCTCCCCAAGTCTATGAGAAACTTTGCGAGAGGAGAGTGGAAAAAGCGATCGAACCTGCGAGGTTCGTCTCTTGCGGTACCGGACAAGTCTCCTCGGGCAGCGCAGGTGGGTCGCAAAGAAAGGAAAAGCAGAGCATTAGAATGGAGAGAGTGAGTCGACCGGCGAGAGCGGCTGAGAGAAGGAGAGTTTATGCTGCTCCCCATTTCTAGCGAGAGAATTGGCTGGTTACTGCCACAGTTGGTCGGTCGGTCACGAGGAAGACCCCACTTTCCCACTTCAACCCGGAACGGAGTCTGCTGCTTTCTCTATAAATTCCGTAAGCCTTGGCATTGAAAATTCATTCTCGGTGTATTTCTCCTTGGACTTGGACCAGTTTTTTGAACTCCTCGGTGCCGGTTTTAGTCCGTGACTTGGTGCGTTCGAACATCTCAGATCTGGAATAAGTGAGGTGCGATCGCGGTCGTTCGTTCTCGGGTGGTGCGTGGAATGATTGTTTAAGCAAATCGAGAATCAGGATCGAAGTGCAGTGTGTGACTCTGTGATTGCAATTTAATCCCGTTCCCTCGTGTGAGAAATAGTGGTGCGACCGCAGAACATAACTCAGATATTGTCAAGAACCTGTTCCCGATCGAGATACATACACACACACACACATACACTTGTTGGGGGTTGTTGTGCCGCGCAAAGTTCAAGTGCTGCAGCTGTGCAAAGAACGGAGAAGCGATAACAATCTGTGGCAAGAACCGAGAAAGCTTGGAAATCTGATAACTCCGAAGGTATCTAATTAGCAACAAGTTGAAAGGCCGCAGCCGGGATAGGAAAAGCATAAAACAAGTGAACAGCAGCAACGAGCAAATCGGAAGTTTGAAGAGTTATCTTAAAGCATCTTAAAAGTGTGTTGGTTGGGAAAAGCAAATAAAGTAGGAAAACAAGAAGTGTCGGAAGAGGAAAATCCCAGCAAAGAAGGCAACGGGCAAAAGTGCAACGCAGAGCAACTGAACAAACGAAGCGACTACATTGGGAACAGAGTGAAGTGAGTGGCGGTGTGTAATATTTTCGTTGTTCGCCAGTCGGCAGGAAGTCAGGCTCGAACAGTGCAAACAGGCAGCAGAATGTGGAGATCTACGGCGGCAGTAATACTGGTGGCAGCGGCAGCGGTACTTTTGATTGAGGCCAGCTATGCAAAAGGTGCGTTCGAAAAAAAAGAAAAACCCCAAAAATAAATAAAGCAAGTCAATTTTTGCGGGTACTAGATTTGCATAAATTCGGCAGTCGCGAAAAGTCGAGGAGCACGTGCGTATGTGTGTGGCGTGGTGTTTGGTGTCGAGGCAATTCGCGGCTACAAACCGAAATTTGCATAATATTTGGGGATCGGGAACAAAAGGCGGCATCGTCTTTGGGGGTAGGAAATTTATCGCGGTTTTTTTGTTTTTTTTTTTTTTGGTACAAGGAGGACTGTTAACTGTTCGACATGGACACCAGATGGAGGCGATAAGTCGCCTGATGGACTAAAAAGTGTTATGGGGGGCAGTTTATTGATTTATTGCTAGATTTAGCGATGCTTGGTTCGGTTTATGGGGCTGGGGATTTAACGGTGTACTGATTCCAATTGGTTTTTTTTTTTTGGAACCACTTATACATAATCGATTTGGACAGGTATTTTGTGGAAATAAGGTGAATAATTTCCGAAGGGGGTTGTGAAATAGTAGGGATTATTTCAATTATGAAATATGTTAATATAATTCTTAATTTGATTTAAATTTAAATATGAGTCCTGTTTTGAATTAACTTGCAATGGGGTGACCTTGGTGGGTCATCAAAATTCAGCTTGAGGAAACATGCAATTGAATCATATATTTCGATAGTTTTGCGTTAAAAGGATTGTTGATCGCAATAGACCGCACTCCTAAGTTGACGAGTTTTGCAATTTTGCTTGTACATTTTTCCGCAAAGTAAACTTTATAATTGAAATGGTTAAGCGAGGAACTGTGGAATATGAGAATGAGATTTTCGGTGATTTTTATTATGGTAATCAAGTTGACCGCATTTTTACATTATGGTGACTATTTTGACATGATTTTCACCACGCAAATAACAGCTCGAAAACTCAGCTAAGTTTATTTTTAAGAACTCAATAAACTCAGTTAATTCTTTTTTGACATGCACCAACCATAAAATTTGCTGATTTTAAGATCCACAAAAGATTCTAGATGGAGATTCTGGTGTCATTGTTGCGTGGCTTTTGAAAGATGAGACGATATGAGATTTGTGCCGACTTTAGGAGTCTTTGTTTGCAGGGAGTTGTTTGTCGTTTTAAGGAACCAGTCATGAATTACACGACGAATTAGTTTTTTGTTTACACAGTTAAAATTGTTTTCTAATTTTCAATCTGTTTTCATACACATAAAAAGAGCATGCAGATAACTTTAAAATTACAAATGTATTAAATGTATTAAAATTACACCACACCAATTTGAAAAATACAGCAATGTATCTCCTTGCATTAGTAACAATTTCAGTTCAATTTCACATACATAAGCGAAACGTTGAAAAACATTGAAAAACGCATTCATATTCAGTTACATTTGTACTACAACGTATGTTTACCTTGTGGTTTAAAAATTAAGTGGAACGGTCGCCCTTTTCAACTCATAAAAATGAGAGTTTACATTAGCGTGTAAAATGTGTTCGTTCGCTGAAACCAATAAACCAAGCAGCACATAAAACATCTTCTCAAAAAAGAGAATTATAAACATGTTGCAAACATGTTTCTAAACAGGTGCACATAACAAATGCCGTTGCATCAAAGTTTAATTTATGTTTCATAAAATACTATAAATTTCAATAACGTTGCCAAATAGTAGCAGTTGGTACGAGCACCAACAAATAAAAGCACGAGTTAGCAACGGAAAAGCCTGTAAGTTACAAAAAAATTACACTTTAGTGAATTTAATCTTGATGTAGCCTGATATTGAAATGCAACATCGTAGAGCAGAAACAGTTTGTTTCAATTCAGTATTATGGAACTTCATGATTATGATAATTGTTTTGCAACCAACTTGAACAAATTGTTGATATAATGAAGATTTTATTGTTTTGCAACCATATTGCAACTACTATGAACTTTCAAAAAATAGTTCCAGTAATGTTCCAAGATCCTGCTAATTGCGTTATGTACTGATGTGACAAATATGTTGCAATGTAATAGCTTATAAAAACACGTTTCTCCATATGCGCAAATATTATTGCAAACAGTGGTTCGATTTTTAAAGCTATTTACAATGGCTTTTTTTTAATTTGGAGAGGAAGATAAAAAGCTGTTGACCAATGTAAAACGAAACGGAAATTTCTATAAACAAAAAAAAACAAATACTTGAAGCTGTTGGCCCCCCGTATGCCAAAAAACATAGAAGCTTAGAAGGAATGGTGAATCAGGTGCTGGCTTTTGAGAATGGAATTCAGCATGAAGAGAAAGGTAATCCAGAGATCGGTGGACAAAATTATAGCGATGAGGACAACAGGGAGGACAAAATTTTACCCCCCGAAAAAAAAGCTCCTGTTGTTTTTGCCGACGAATTGCGATCATGGGCATTAATTTTTCAATTAAAACATCCCCCCAAAAACTCACTTTTGGAAATTTTAAAAACGCATGTTCCTGACAAGGCGTTACTTAAAGGCGCAAGGACTTTAGTCAAAACGCCTCGTTCTACCAAGAGCGCAGAATATGACCGTTTATGAGGCAAATATTTTCACGATGGCCTCCAGCGAATTCTTTCGAAAGCCACTTCAAATATTATGGAAATAACCGCAATATCTTTCAACGTCAATATTGACGGTCTACCAACTTACAAAAGCTCCACTACATCGTTTTGGCCGATACTCGTTAACATTGATGAACTCAAGGAACGCTTACCCCCTCTGATTGTAGAAATAATCTGTGGAAAATGTACGCACTGCATGGTTGGGAACACTTTTCTTATCAGATTAACCCTTAAATGCGCAATGTGAAACGAATATTGCACGGTCCAATTTTATATCTGTGCAACAGTTGAACTATTTGGATTTAAAGAGATTTGAGCGAACACTGCCGGCCAAATGTGTCATTCGTATGATTTTCCAAATGGTCATGCAT
The DNA here is from genome assembly GCA_024533555.2 of Aedes koreicus. Taxonomy (NCBI): domain Eukaryota; kingdom Metazoa; phylum Arthropoda; class Insecta; order Diptera; family Culicidae; genus Aedes; species Aedes koreicus. Next base: position 58,608 of record JAHHFK020005606.1, on the reverse strand, counting down.
ATGATTTTCCGAAAAAAAAAAAAAACTGTCCGAATAAGCTTTTGGTTTCCCTTGGAAAAACCTCGAAAATTTTTACTCACCCTAAGTTGCTACTCTTTTATTTTTTTTTGATTAAAAGTAAAAATTTAATCTAACAAACTTTTTGTCCTAGTTTTGATTATCGTGATCATAAAAGTTCATTTGGTAACTCGGCAATCCAAGGAGTGAAATTTAGTTATTTACTCGAACTCAGTAAATATATTATAACTTTTCAATTGGGTTGATTAATTGTGAAAAGCGTGCAGGTTTTTATACATCATCTGAGAGAGCTTAGTCTTCTTAACACAACTTCATTTGTGTTCGATGAAAATGGTGATTGTGAGCACACTTTTTCGAGACTTTGTACGGTTGCGAGCTGTCACTTGATGAATATTGCGAAAAGTTCAATGCTGATTTAAAAATCGAAATGAAAACTTATGGAACCATAAAAATACAAAGTGTCGTAGGAAACGAAGCTCTTTCATATAATGCCAAGGGGAAGACAATATCAACATATCTAAATAAATCATCAAATATTTCTAAATATTTAAGTATTCTATAAAATAAAGAGCTTCTAGAGCCGAAAATTTTTTGTTCTATTGATACTTTTGATTCTCCAGCTACAAGAAGAAAATGAACTTATCAAAAAGTATTTAGATGTATTCAGCATAGTTGTCCACCCCATTACAAACCAGCATGTTTTTTTCAAAATTAAACAACCCAATGCAAGGTTATTTTGGAGTCAGCTAAAATTTGATCTACTCCGATTCCTCTGATTTGAAAATTATCGACACTGACTCAGATTCGGCCCTCAGAGCAAGTATCTTTACAAGTTGACGGCTGCCATACTTTTCTGGCTGCCGTGTCTTTTGCGCAATTCAGGAAGTTTGAATCGGGGGTAATTATGAAAAAAGTAATGTGAAGTTTGTGTTTTTTGTAGTTTGCGGTGGTAAATATCTGAGCTAAACAAAAGTGAACATTTTTTCGCCAAAACCATGAATTTTATTATTTTTGTGTGGAAGTACCAGCCTTTGTTAAAATGAAAATGGTCCTTATCGTCTTCATTAAGATAAATGACTTAAAACAGCTTAAAACTAATGCTGCACTATTCTTGAACGGTAGAGTACCGTAAAACGGGGTGACTTGCAACAATTTACAAGTTAGTGACATATCGAGGTAATCAATAACCTCTGCCAAATATTCCCACATTGTTAGTGTCAAATCATAAATATAGCCAATCTTGACGCCAATTGTTATACGACAACAATTATTGTCGATATAGTTATTGACAATAAAAACCTTGACTTTTTTTTAGCAACAAGAGTTGTCCTAAAACTTAGTTTAGTAGAGTTCAAGGTACGTTTGATTTTTGATTTTCAGTAGTGGTTTCCTTTCTTTAAAAAAAATATATATATATACATATGTTAGGATTAAATTTGGAACCCCTTCCTTCCAAATTTGGTTAGAACAGTTGGAAAACTGAAGACCGTACAATTACTTTTATAAAATAATATAAAAATAATACCGGAACATTATACAGTGAAACAGATTACGCCAGCGAACGCTAGGTGCAGGAGGTTAAGCAAAAGCTTATATTCGAATGTTGGCATTGATAAAATCTTCAAAACGCAGGAAAGCTGATTTATTTTTCAAATATTCTGACTTTTTGTGATGAATATTAATAACAAATGTTGTATCTCTCATAAAATGTGCCTGATTGCTCCAGATATACATGAAAAGCTGCAAATGGTAGAGGTTGCCCAATTTACAAGACTGCCAACTTTACTATCTGTAACCCTATTAATGTTTATGCATCCAAGCAACTGGCCCATCACATGTTATGAAGAAGGCTAGAACGAAAATAAATTCATTTGTGTATGTATAAATACTTCGATCCTGCGATTTATACCAGCCACCATGGGAAATCAATTTTCATTTAAATGTACGATTTATTGATCAGTTTTATTATTTTATAAATTAATGAATTTATATGAAATTATTACAAAATGAAGATACTAATTGTATCGGAATTCGAACCAGTAATTATTTAACTATTTCTACTCAACAATATTCTAGTTTTTTTTTTAATGCTTTTAGAAGTTCTTCTTCAGATAATCCATCAGGCGCGTGCATTTTAATCGAAGTACAAGTGAATATTGAACCATAAATCAGAAAGCGTTTTAAAAATCACTCTACGGAAGATTATTTTAGACGCTAACATTATTTTGAGAAATAATATTCTTCATGGATGTATCGAAAAAAAAAATTTTGTCAAGTCCGTAGCGTACAAAACGTAAAGGTTGATGAAACAAAATAAAACTTTAACTGCACCTTATTCGCAACAAAATTCAGATTGAAATGAAACACAAAATCTCTCAAAACAATCTTGCTTCACTCTCTTTTTATATTACGTTTTTGAAACGTAAAAATGTTTTATTAGAACAATTATATCATGTCATTTGCAACATCTGCTGTAATAAGTTGCAAAATGCAACGAAATTGCAACGTTATCTGAAAGTTGCATTATATTTTATGTGACGGTTTTGAAACAAATATATGTTGCAATAAGGTTCCACCTCTTGCACTTTTCCCGTTGCAATTCAGTAATGCTTTACATAAATGATCGAAGAACATAGCTCCTCATTTTGTTACAACTACTTAGGCAACTTTGTTGTTCGGCGACCTTTGTTCGATATTTGCGTCCTTCAAAGCCCAAACTAGACACAATTTCCAGCCACAATGCGCTTTTGTATCTCTCTGCTGGTGTCGTTATCGGCGGTCACCAATGAGCCCAGATACACAAATTCGTCTACCGTCTCGATTTCATCACCGTCGATCTGAATTCGTGGTGCGAGGCTAACATTGTCTGCTCAAGTGCTTTTTCCTTTCATGTGTTTTGATTTCAACGCATTAATCATAAGCACAATCCGACTTTATTCAGCCTTAAGTCTGATGTACGATTCCGCCACCGTCTCAAAGTTAGGTGCTACGATATCAACGTCGTCAGGGAAGTCAAAAAGTGAGACAGACTTCCTGAAGATAGTGCCAATCGTGTCTATCCCTGTTCTTCGAATCACACCCTCCAATGCAATGTTTGCTCTTAGATTTAAAGATCTTTATTTCAGGCAGTTTTTGGAAAACATTTAATAATATATCATCTCGATACTTGGTTTCCCCTTAGATCTATGGACCTTCAAGATTTTATATCAATTCCTTAAACTACCAAACGGTGTCACTTACAGATGTTAAGACCTCAAACTCCAAAGAGTTCTTGAACAACCTAGAATCACCTCTTCTCCAATAACTTGTTTCAGTTTAGATCTTCAAACTCCCACTAATTCATATTGTTCCATAAACCACAAAAAGATTTAAGTAGAAGGAAATGTTCGCTCATCACCATGAGGCCCCAAGAGTGGACAGTAATGTTTGCCAAAATGAAAAATATGACGAAAAAGCGTTGATTGTTCCGTCAGTGTACGGCAGGTTGTGGAAAATTGAATAAAAGTATTGAAAATTGATGTGAAGGGCTTGGATATAGCAGTATTTGAATAACGCACGCATTCCTTTGCATTACATCCCCAGGTCAAGGCAGGAACGAATCCGCTACCTTGACAGGTAAAAGAATGCGCGCCTGATCGTGCTCATGTACTACCAATGGCTTGTGATGGTTCTAGCGGTTGTTTGTACACACTCTGCCTTGTTGCCTACATGGGAGTGAAACTCTCTCCTTTTGGGTTAATTTTTAGACACAACGTCTGGTTTTATTGAGTTATTTCAGCTATCAAAACTTTATCTTCATATCTTTCATTCTTCATTCAACTACGACGGAAATATAATGCGAAATTTATGTTTTATTCATGTTTTGATGTGTCCGGATTATTGCAGATACAGACCTTAGCAGCATTACTTCATGCCTGCTGACCACTCGATTTTCTTAGCAATATTAGGATCCTTCTGAAGACGGCAGCAATTTGACAGCAGTATAAAAGTTGTAATTCCAGAGAAGCGTGGCAAGCGGATTTATTTTTCTTTCGAAAACAATAATAATTTGGCACCTGCGCTGAAATATCGACTCATTTCGTTCGGTATTGGTCGACGAATGACAGCTTATAGAAAGAGGAAATAAAATAAATGAGCATCATGGTTTATTGATTGTAGTGAGCAAACATTCAAATTTACATGGTCATTTAAACATAAATTTTTGTGAATGGAGAGCTTTAATTATTTTGTTCTCGCTTGAAACATACATTATATCTCATATTTCATTGAAAATGCAAATGTTTTTAAATGTTTTCCAATGGTCAGTTCACGTGCATGAATTTCAATAGAACGTTCAATCACTTTAAGGGAGAACATTGATGTATTTTTCAAAGGTAACTTTCATATTTTTTTGCTGTGTATAAGCAAGAGCAGCAGAACAGTAGTTCTGTTCAATAAATCTCAATGGAAGAAGATTTACAATTACACGATCGTGTAAATTCGTATGATAACGCAAAAGAAAAACGACCGGGGTGTGATTTTTATTATTTTTACTAAATTTATTAACCAACCAAACAAAACCATATTTTTTCTTTTCATTAATCCACCCTTCTTTGTTCTTGTAAATTAATTTTTATTTTTCTAATATTTTTACTTTCAATTTAATTTTTTTTTTTTTTTTTTTTTTCCGCCACGACACCCCACAAAAAAAAAGAAGTAATGAAAATAAAAAGAAAAAAAAAAATTTTCTTTTTTTTTACATAAAAACGCACGACGATGTCTGGCTCCCGCGGCAGAAAAATAAAAACAATATTTTATATTTGTGTACCCACAAAAAAAAAAAAATTTTACAAACTGGCCACCCTCCTAACACACATATTGCCATCCATTTGATATAACAAAAATAAGACTTGCTAACTCATAAACAAGTAACTTCAACCAACCATGATCGTAGTGTGCTACTTGGGCATACATGTTTTCTCCACACAGTTAAAATTATTTTGTAATTTTCAATCTATTTTCATGCACATAAAAAGAGCATGCAAATACCTTCAAAATTACATGAAGCTTTCAATTTACACGACTTGAAAATCACATGTTGTAATAATTGCTCGCTTGAATTTTACATGACCTACTTCAGATGCTCGCAACGATGATTATTACACCCAAATGTATTTTTTCACGTGAGAATGGAGGAGATAATAATCGAGAAAGAGATTATTGGTTTATTGATAACCGCTACCAATAACTTGATAATCCAAAAATGCCAACCATGGGCGTCAACTGTTAGGAGGAATCATAAATAATGAAAAATGACAATTATACGACATTCATTTCTTAAAAAAAAAACATCCAGGCTGTGACTGCGGTTCATGTTTTCAACATGACAAAGAGTTAATCTAATACGTTCCTAGAAACTTCAGGTTGCTGCGATGGTCGAATCCGGATAAGTATCAGGGAACAGCTCAAAACACAATGGATTCTGAAACAGCAATAAAATCTGCTTCACTCATTTCGACAATTGCTAAAATGTCTTCTTTTGTCCTCCGCTCTTGAACGCTGAATGACAGCTGGAAGAGAAAAACAGCACTGAAGCTTATTCGAAAAAAAATCAATGTAAGAAGGTTTATATTTACACGATCATGTAAATTCATACGTATATGCATTGGAAAACGTGTTCAGTGAGATTTATTATCCTTGCAACGTGTACTAATGTATGATCCGATCGAAGTACCCGTATTTTTCAATGTTTATCAATCCTCCAGATATGTGCATAATATTTTATTTAAAATTCAATAAAGCAATGGATTACATTGATATGTTTTTTTTCCCCCACCATTTTTTTTTTTTTTTTTTTTTTTTCCATGGACTTTTCCTTCGCACAAAAAACTGCCGCACCAACAAACCAACACACAACCCACCAACCAATTTATGGTGGTTGTGAATAAATTAAGCGTTGGGTAACGAATGACAGCAAGAGAAAGCAACAAAAGAATCGGGCACCATGGCTTATTGGTTTCAACGAACGAACACATAATTCTACACGTTCATGTAAACTCTCATGTTTATAAGTTGAAAAAGGCGACCGTTTCACTTAATTTTTAAACCATTAGGTAAACATACGTTGAAGTATTTTTCAACGTTTCGCTTATGTACGTGAAATTCAACTGTAATTTATACATACATGTAGTAATACATTTATGTTTTTTTTTTTTTTTCAAATTGAACCAATTTACATTACGTGTAATTTTCATAAATTTTTGCTGTGCATGCTCATAATTCAAAATAGGGAATATCCCTCATGGAAGGGTGGGCCAACATTTCAGTCTTCATGAGGTTTTGGGGGAAGCAATCAAGGCAAATATGCCTTGACCTGGGTTCTATGGATGTTGTTTTATAACACCCTTGTAGGAATTCACAAAACTTTATATGTTACTTGGGAATCCTCCCCTTGATATGTTAGGAGTTTGAAAGCATTGAAATTATAATGAACTGCTCATGGTTTGAATAATGCAATAACCCTCATGAATATTTATTGTCAAATATTTCATGAAATATTGAGTTCAATCTTCTACTTTCCTCAATTCAGCCAAATGACACCTTCGGCCTAGTGGCATTCAGACTACACCATCAACCCACTCCAAGCATACCTACTGGTCACGCCAGTAAATCTTGAGTGAAAGTATTGAGAATGGTTCAACTTTCCGAATATTTAGATTGTTTGTTAAACGCATGAAATGCTGCAAACAATTTTATTTCATATTGTTTAAATATAACAAAAACCCTTCAAAATTTGGGCAAAATTTAAACATGAGCCTCATGTTTTCCACTAATCTTGCCTGAAGAGCCACCCCAGTAGTAGCAGCGGTGGCAGTAATCCTCCCAGACCCGACCACGGTCAAAAGACTGCATCAAAATATTTGCTCACATTTGCACAATTTCAGCCTTAATGAAACATTTGCTTTTTCTTATCCCTCAACTTCCCTCGGCTCGCTCCTCGGTTCAAAAGGTTCTGAATGAAAAATCCTCCTAATTTGCGGCGGTAACCTAACGCCAGCCCAGACAGACGGTGATGAGTCGAATTCATTTTTATAACCGCCCGGTACTTAAGGCCCCGAAAAGTACGCCGACTGAGACCGGTAAGAAATCACCGGCTAATTTGGAGCGAAAAAGTTAGGCGGAATGGGATCAACCGCCAATGTTCAGAACGCCAACCCATCGAACCGGTTGGTTCTCTTCAGTTCGCTCGGACCAGCCCCACCGTTGGCGTTGTTGTTGTTATTGTTGTTGTTTTTGGCGTTGATGAAAATGATGAGAACGTTCGTCGATTCGCGCGTGTGAGCACATTGACTGAACCGTGGAACCTGCCTCCACAAAAAAAAAAGCATAAGAATCTGATATTCATGTTCACGCGGCTTGGCGTTGGGCGGTGCGGCGCCCGTGCTATTTATAACTTCCTGATATGATATGATATGATTTGCCTCTTCTTTTCGGCTTTGGCGCACTTGTTCTACAACTTCGGCTTCGGTCAAGTGGCGAATGGAAATCCATTTCTGGCGCAAATGATACACTATCATCGTTTGCCTCGTTTCGGCGGGCAGGTCGGTGGGTGGACGTGCGATGCGATGTGCTCTCCCACTCGGATGAAACGACGAACGGGTTGAAGAACAGAATAATGGGGTACAAATTCAATTTAGCACTCCTTATGGGATGCTGCTGCCGTTGCCTGTGCGTTCGTTCGTTCGTTCGTTCGTTCTGTTGGGGGCGTCTGCTTTTGAATGGGTGGATAAAAAAAGGTGTGCATGAAAGTGAATTTTTCAGTTCGGTTAAAGGTTGAAGCACTGAGTCGGTGGAGTGGCAAAGATGAGGAAGGAGGCTGCAACTGCGGGGGAGATCGGAAGGAGGTTCTAGTCAGAGTGATGTCTTTTGTGGTCTTGAATGGTGGTTGGGATTGGATTTCAAATTAATCTGATGGAATGTGAGCACTGGTTAATGCCACGAATGAGTGATTTTCATGCTGCATATCGGTTTTAAGATGATTTCGACATTCTTTCACGAGGGCAGCCAATTGGTTTGAATGATTTTGCATTTACATCGGCATTTATGTGTGGAATATTCCATTTGATTAAGGTTGTGCGTGGGTTATTGACTTCACTTTCTCGAACAAAAGGTTTTTGTAATAGCTGAGAAATGTAACATAATTGCTACATAATGCGTTATGAAAATGACATTTTCGTTCTAGTACTCTATGCTCAGCAGTAAATCAGTCTTAATAAACGTTATTTAAGCAACCGTCTTTTCAATTTAGCGTCCATATTACCCAAGTAAAAATGTTGGCTTTATTGAAGTTTTTTAATGTCATAGGCGTTGAAAAGAAAGATGTTGGCATATTCTTCAACTCTCTGGTCGCCTTATTGTTCACATTCTTTTTCGATTTTCGCCACCAAATTGTTCAAATTGATCCTCCGCTTCATTTTCAAAATTTTCAATTGGCTGCAGCTGGGGCACGTTGCGGGGTGAGGGGGGTTGGCGTTCTTGGTGATGACTGAGTTCTTCAAACGCTCCATCTCCTTTTGCGACCGCTACGCATAATGTGCAAAGGCACAATCCGGCTAGAACACGACATCTTCCTTTGGGTGATGTTTTTTTTTTTTAACTTTTAACTTAACTTATCAACCTCCGGTTAGCACAACGTGCTGTACACCTTGCCATTGACTGCAAGTCCCGAAGAAAAGAAGAGCGGCTTTCACCCCTTCTCACTGATTGTCAGCCACAAGAGGACCCTCTTTGGGAACTTGTGTCAACTTGTGTGGGAGATGTACTTCCCGTCACTGATCACCTTCTCCCAAGGGGAAGTGAAATATCCTGCCCCCTGCCAGACATTGCCGTCAAGCGCCAGGTTCGACTCGTCGTCTATGATCACAACCACGTAGCGCTTCGCAGGGAATATTTCCTTGATCCTTGCACCTTTGGCCGCTACTTTGGGTGGCTGCTTGCGTTTCCGACACGGCTGGCCTCGATTTCTACTTCCTCATGATGATGTCCATGTTGGTCAAATAGTTTTTGATCATCTGGCCGACCTCTCGACCCATGGCGTAGAAGGATCGAGCCGAAACCCTTCCGCTCGATGCTCTCATCTTTCTCCAGGAGCGCAAGGATCTCGTATATGGCCAGTCGGCTGTATCCGGCCAACACAAAGCACGATGACGGACTTGCTCGCTCCGGGAGCGGATTCGGCGTTAATTACAAACCATCAAACGTAGTTGCCTCACTGCTTTCGCCATGGCTACCGTTAACGAACTGATAGAGCTGTCAATTTGTTTTTTTTTTTTTTGTACATCGCCTGCTAATATTAGGTGCGCAACTAAGTTACCGCGTGAAGGAAGGCCAAAAAACTTCGAAAACTCTGAATTGAAGGCATTGCTCGATGAGGATCCGTGTCAAACGCAAGAAGAGCTTGGTTCAGGATTAGCAGTTTCCTGCCAAGCCGTTTCTAAGCGATTGCATGCGTTGGGAATGATTCAAAAGCAAGGAACTTGGGTTCCTTACGATTTGAAGCCAAGAGTTGTTGAGCGTCATTTTTTCGTCTGTGAACAACTGCTCCAGCGGCAAAAAAGGAAGAGTTTTCTACATCGCATTGTGACGGGTGACGAAAAATGGATTCATTACAGTAACCCAAAACGGAAACATTCATGGGGACTGCCCGGGCATGCTTCAACATCGTCGCCTAGGCCGAATATTCACGCTGCGAAGGTTATGCTGTGTATTTGGTGGGACCAAGTTGGTGTTATTTATTATGAGCTGTTGAAACCAAACGAAACCATTACCGGGGAACGGTATCGAACTCAATTGATGTGATTGAGCCGAGCCACAATACGAGCACAGACACGAAAAAGTGATTCTTCAGCATGACAACGCTCGACCTCACGTTGCGAAACCCGTGAAAACCTACTTGGAAACGCTCAAATGGGAAGTCCTACCCCACCCGCCGTATTCTCCTGATATTGCACCGTCCGATTATTACTTGTTCCGTTCGATGGCACATGGTCTCACTGGTCAGCAATTCCACTCATATGATGACATCTCAAAATGGCTTGATTCTTGGATAGCATCAAAAGACGAACAGTTCTATCGAAATGGTATTCACGTTCTACCAGAAAGATGGGAAAAAGTCGTAACTAGTGATGGGCAATACTTTGAATAATTCGTTTGTAACCTTTGTTTTCAAAATAAAGTTCCTTTTTCACCAAAAAACAGCGAGAACTTAGTTGCGCACCTAATATTTAATGACGTTTCACCGGTGGATCCACCACCAGTATTATCGCATAGAAAATCGGTGGACTTTGTCTTTTTTTTTTAATGCAAGCGTTACATCACAGGTAAGACAGGGTGTTCGGTTCCTTAGCGCAAATAATTTCAAGGGCAATAGGAAATGATATTTTATTTAAAAAAAATTGTTCTACGCAAAATCTCAAAGTTTACGGAGTTATTGAACTTTTAGTGTTTTGGCACATGTTAGTCTTAAATTGGGTGTAATTCAACAATTATGCTACTTAGCAAGATTCTTCTTCTTTCATTCGAAACCCGAGAAAATGCCCTACATAATAGTTTCATTTAAACTTAGAGTAGTAATCAATTAGTGTCTTTTAAGGGGTAGAATGTTTAAGTGATCCCTTTTGTTTATTTTTTAATGTCAAGCGTAGAAGTGGCAATTCATGAAAATGGTTGTCAAGCTCTGAAATATTTCTTCTGAATAGTTGAAATTAAAAACTTAAAAATAAAATCTATGTAGTGGCATAAAGAGGATCTCAAGCGGTCGCTGGGTACTGCATCCCCCAGAAGATCTGAATCATCTGTAAAAGTTGTAAATTTGCATGCATTGAATTGAACTATCAATCATTGTTTCTTGCCGGGCAGTCATTCAGCACCTTGATCAAGTTGCTGTGAGTCCTGCGCATAGACAGAAGGGCCAGTTCATAAACCACGTAGACTCTTTTTTGAAAATCTCAGCCCCCCCCTCCCTCCTCGTAGACTTTTCTTCATACAATTTTTTGAAATTTTGTATGGAGCGTAGACTTTGGTCAGCCCCCCTCCCCCAGAAAAGTCTACGTGGTTTATGAATAGCCCCTAACCACGGTGGGGTTAAATTCGTGATTTTATTATTTGCTTAATAGAGGCACAATAGAAATAGATAGAAAGTGTGTGTCAAAAAGAGAGTTGTAGGGCACTTTTAAAGCCATGTTTTTGTCTAATCCACTGCTGCTGTTTATTACGTGTTTTATGCTGAAAAAGATGAAAAAAAAAACCTTAAAAATATATCTTTAAAACATGTTAACCACAAAAAAGGCACTAAATGGTATGAACTCGATGTTAAAATGAATTGATATGTAGTAATTTTTCTCAGATTTTGAATGAAGGAAGAAAAATCTTGCAAAGTAGCATAATTTTGTAATTTGAGAGCCAATTTAACACTAACAGGTACCGAAACATTGAAAGTTCAATAACTTCATAAGCTTTGAGATTTGACCACACACACACACTTAGAAATTATGAATTAATTTTACACGAGACGTAATTCATGTTTGTAAAAAGTCGGGGAACGCAAACAAAAATTTCGTGTAAAATTATGTCTCCTGAAACTGACACATACGCAATTCGACGAAAGATGTGTTTGATTGAATTTATGTTCTCATCTCTTTCTACTCATTCTTATGTACTAAAGGACACTTGCATATGTCGGTCTCAGGGGACAGAAATTTACATGACATTTTGGTAGTGTGTAGAACATTTTTTTAAATAAAATATCATCCACTATCGCCCTTGAAAATATATGTACTAGGAACCGAAGATGATACCCCGTTTGGCATAAACACGTTTAACAAACGGACATTTGGCATACGGATGTTTGGTCGAATGGAAGTTTGGCCGAATGTATGTTTGGCCGAATGGATGTTTGGCCAAATGGACTTTTGGCCGAAAATTGTCTATTAGCATAAATGTATTGCAAAGAAAAGGAAATAAGAATCTAAAAAAGTATTTTTAAACGCATTAGATCTAAGATTGCAAGAAAAAACCAAAAAAAAAAACATCACAAAAACACCACCAAAACAACACACCAAAAAAACACAAGAAACAAACAACAACCCCCAACCCCCCCCCACCCATCAACACACTATCGGTCTGAACTTCTTAACGAAGTGCCCGTAAATTAAGTTGATAAGACTTTTACTTACTCCAAAATTGAATGGGCCATTCATTCATTTAATCCCTTCAAATCTTCTGGTCCAGATGGATTTATTCCATCACATATCCAAAAATGTAAATCCATAACCTGACTTAAAAAGACTATTCAAAGCCAGCTTCTTATTGGGATATATGCCAAAAAAATGGAGGCAAGTCAGAGTAGTATTTATACCGAAGGCAAATAAAAAAGACAATTTTTCACCAATGTCATTTAGGCCTATAAGTCTATCATCAATATTGTTGAAATTATAGGAAAAACTTATTGATGAACATGTTAAATCTGAGATACTAACCAAAAATCCATTATCAAAAGCACAATTCGCTTATCAGACGGGTAAATCAACCGTAACAGCCCTTCACATTCTAGTTAAAAAAATAGAAAAGTCCTTAACTGCTAAGGAAATTCTGTTGGCAGCGTTTCTTGACATCGAAGGTGCTTTTGACAATGCTTCTTTCCACTCGATGATAAGAGTTATGAGAAATCGTGGCTTCAATAATTAAAAAAATAATTGGATTGTTGAAATGCTATCCAAAAGAGTAATATCAGCAAATCTTGGAGGCTCAGAAGTGAAAGTAACAGCTGTAGAGGGCTGTCCTCAAGGGGCGTCTTGTCTTTCCTTCAATGATCTCTTGTTGTTGATGATCTCCTTATAAAATTAAAGTTTAAAGGATTTGAAATAATTGGCTTTGCGGATGACATTGTCATTATAGTCCGTGGTCAATACGATAAAATCATGTTTGTGAGAATGCAAATAGCATTATCATATGCACTTTCATGGTGCAAAAACGAGGGATTATATATCAATCCTAAAAAACACAAACAGTTGTATCTTTTACTAAGAAACGGAAAATCTCCTTCACTGATCTTAAACTAGGAGGCGTTAAACTGTCTTTATCTTCAGAGGTCAAGTGTTTAGGTGTAACTCTCGATAAGCATCTTTGCTGGAACAGTCATATTGACCAACAAATAGGAAAGGCAACCAATGCCTTCTGGATCTGTAAGAGAACTTTTGGAAAGAAATGGGGCATTAAGGCTAATATGATTCACTGGATATATTCAACTATAGTCAAGCCCAGAATCGCGTATGCCTCGCTTATCTGGTGGCCGAAGACTAAACAGAAAAACTGAACAAGCTGCAGAGGCTTGCTACTATCTCTATAACTGGGGCAATGCATAGTACTCCTTCAAAAGCACTAGATGCTCTACTCAACATTCTTCCTTTACATCAATTTATACTACAGGATGCGGACAAACAGGCTCTGCGGCTCAAACGGTCCATGAATTTCTTCGATGGAGATCTCATTGGACACTTGAGTATCCTAAAAGAGTTTTCGATAAATCCTTTAATATTGATAAGCGAAGATTGTATGCTTAGAAGAAACTACTTCAATCATAAATTCACAATCCATGCAGCTACTCGTTCTGATTGGGACAAAAAAGAACCAGGGTTTCGTCCGGGCTCAACAGTCTTCTATAGAGATGGTTCAAAGCAAAATAATTTGGTAGGGGCTGGTATAACTGGTCCTGGGATAAACTTGTATGTGGCAATGGGAAAATATCCCACAGCGTTTCAAGCTGAAATATATGCCATACTGGAATGTGCATCAATCTGCATTAAAAGAAATTATAAAAATGCAAACATATGCATTTGTTCAGATAGCCAAGCAGCTATGAATTCTTTAAAATCAAAAACATACATATCTAAACTGGTGTGGGAATGCGCCCAATTTTTACAGCAATTGTCCTGTCGCAACATGGTTAACCTCTATTGGGTTCCTGGTCATTGCGGAATTGAAGGAAACGAAAAAGCTGATCAGTTGGCAAAAATAGGGTCATCCATGCAATTCATAGGGCCCGAACCATTTGTTGGATTATCTACTTGCGCCTTAAAAATGGAACCAAGGAGCTGGGAAAAGGAAAAAGTACAGGCAAACTGGAACAGTATCTCCAATGCCCGGCAATCCAAACTGTTCATTAAGCCTAACGCAAAAGTTACTTAAACTTTCAAAACACGACTTGAGTACATACACTGGTTTGATAACAGGACATTGTCCAAGTAAATATCACCTGAAAATCATCGGTAAACTTCACGAAGATAAATGCCGCTTTTGTGGATTAGAGAGTGAAAGCTCTAAGCATTTAATGTGCGACTGTGTTGCACTATTTAATAAACGATGCAGATTTTTTGACAAGGGGCTCATTGAACCCTGTGAGGTCTGGAACGCCGCTCCCAATCGAGTAGTACGTTTCATTAGAAATGCAGTACCTGCTTGGGGAAATTGCCTACTGCCGTAGTGGTAGTTACTCCAAATAGTAGCTTACCATTGCGATAACATGGCAAAAATAAAAAGGAGGACACGCCACAATAAATCAAATCAATGTTGGCAGTGGCAATACGTCCCCAACAAGGGAAAAAAAAGATAACAAGAAAAAAAAAATGAAAAAATTACAGTGACAGAATCATGGTTTGCAAACCAAAGGCATTCCAAGCACAACCATTTCCGATTATTCAAAAAATGTCTCTTTTTAAAAAACACAAAAATTTTTCCAGAAAAATAAGAACTATTGACGTAGTGTTAGAGCTCAAAATTTTGAATTTTCCTCAAATGAATAATCCACTAGATAAGAAAGATATTCTATTCGCAGTTCAAGATGCTTGCAGTCCAGCCTACAAGTGGCCGAAATATATCAAGAATATTATCGTATCCCGGACCTTTTGTTATGCGGAGAGAATCAAGCTAGCAACCTTTTTTGGGTCAACGGATACCGGGATTGTGACGGTTGGCTCGAGTTTTTGGTGCGCATCAAAGGACCTTCTTTCAGTCGTTATGAACCAGAGCTGAAATCTCTTTCAGTTTACTATGCGCGAGTGGAAGTGCAGAAGAAAAATTTCTCGTTTTGTCTAATGCATGGCAGGTATGAGTTTTTAGATGGATCTGATCGTGATATTGAAATAAAATAGGTCAATGTATATTTATGTGTATTCCTCATTCAAATTGTGAAATTCTCATAAACTTGTCCCATTTTTTTGCTTAAGTTTGATCATATTATCTCTCACCATTTTTGATAATGGTCAGTCATTTTGAGGCTAGATTTTTCTGAGAAAGTTTATTGTAACTATTGTTCAAAAGGACGAACAACTCATTTGAGAAAAGTCGAAATTTAAAATCAGATTCTACTGTGAAATGCCATGCCAAGTAATTTTTGGGTGCGAAGCCATTTAGCCAAATATCTTTTAATCATTTGATTCGAAACCTGTTCTCGAAAAATATGAGACACACAAAAATGGTCGCAAAAATTCATTTTACGTCGGATTTTCTTCAAACTTTCAGGGAATGAACTGCAACATTATGATAATGTTTCTATTTTATTGGTTTATTTTATCTCCTCTCCATGACCGAATTCCCACACTTTGCCCTTGATACTCATAAAGTTTTGGGCAATAGTGGGGCCCACTACAATTGATACTTCTCACTGTATCTTCAAAGCCAGCTCGTTCTCGAATACTTTAAGTGTTTTGAAAAGTTTGACTCAATCAGACGAAGCTCCAGTGAGTTCGATGTGTTGAAGTCTATTGGTACAAAAACAACATTGTTAGCTCTGTACCAATCTATTAGGTTAGTCAAAAAGTTTTGAAAGTGACATCTCTGGAGCAGTAGAAAAACCAAAATTTCTACGCCATTTTAGTATTTCATCTTTCATAAGAACGTACTCAACATTTCATTTCGAGCGGTCAATTCGTTCTTTGTTTACAAGCCATTTGACGTTGACGTGTGAGTGTGTTTTTTAACAATGGAAAAATCCAAATATCGTGCAGTGATTAAATTCTTTGTTTTGGAGGGTTTATCAGCTTCTAAGATCCATGCAAAGGTGGTGAGGAAAAAAAGGAGTCTTCTCCTTCATTTTCAACTGTTCACCGATAGGTTTTGAAGTTTAGCGTGGCCGTACAAACGTTGAAGACTATCCACGCTCAGGATGTCCAAAAAGTACATCAACACCAGAAATCAAAGCGAAAATACAGGATATGGTTTTGGAAGATCATCGAGCTGACACCATAGGCATTGCACACGAAACAACATGGCATATTTTGGCTGAAGTTTTGGGTTTCAAAAAAACTGTGTGCGCAATGGGTGCCGCCGCATTTGCTAACAATGCAACAAAACCACGTTCGAATGCGACTTTCTGAGCAAAATTTGGAGTAATTTCGAATGGATAAAAAGGATTCTCTGCATTGGTTCGTCATTTTGGTTGAGACTTGGGTCTACAATCGTGATCCTGAATCAAAACAAGAGACTGAGTGGAGTGGTGTAAACTAGGCACTTCGGCTCCGAAGCGATTGAAAGTCCAGAAATCGGCCAAGAAGGTGTTAGCGTCAGTGTATTGGAATGCAAAGGAATTTTATTGATAGATTATCTCCAAACTGGTGGGACAATCCACTCTGATTATTATTTTGACCTTTTGGATTAGTTGGATGGAAAAATCTGTGAAAAAAGACCCGGTTTGCAGAAGGAAAAAAATCAAAATCAATATTGTTGCAGCATCCACCCTATTCGCCAGATTTAGCTCCCTCTGACTTCTGGCTCTTCTCGCACCTCAAAAAATTATTTTGTCTACGATAGTTTGCGTCAGGGTGAAAGCAAGTTGAGCTATATTCCGACGATTGAGCAAACCAGCTGATGGTTTTACTAAATCAATTACTGCCCTGAAACAAAAAAAGTTCTGCAAGGCGTTAGGCGTCACGGATTAGGGAGGTGTATTGTATTAGTAGGCTATAACCGCTTTGCTATGCATTGTTTGTTACCTGTTACCTGACCACAAATAAAACTTTCCATTCCCCCTGTGTTACGTTCATCAAAACAGATCGTTTTCTTATTGGCTCTATAATTGATTTTTTGTAGCAGCGATTTATCCCAACGCTGGTTGTTTGACTTCGGACGAAGTTTTTCGGGGCAAGACCTGGGAGGGAGGAACAGACTCAAAAATGTAAGTGTCAAGGGGAGCCAGATTTGAGCTGTCACAAATTCGGAGCCAGATTCGAGCTGTCAAGTGAAGCAAGAGAATGAGATATCAATCAATGGGAAGTATTGATATTGTATATAAAATATTTTCTTGCTTGAAAATAATTTAAAATGAAATTCGTGTTGTCATTACGGAGAGGATGGAAAATTTTCAACTCTGTTAACCGTAAGGAATATTTTATCATACATTTTACCAATTTCTTTAAATACATAGAGTTATTTATTCTTGTACCCAAATATTGTGAAACTATGTTTTATAGAATAATGTATAGAAATCTGATTTAAATTTTAATGTTCTATTTATTTACAGGTAATTCATATGTTTTGGATCAATTGCATCGAATAGCATTGCGTGAGTATTGGGCGTTTCATTTGAACTTATTAAATACACTAAAAACTCGTTTAACTAAGTTTTATTTTACGAACCACAAAAATTGACAAAACTTTTAACGAATTTATTTACGAATATATTTATTTTAACGAATTTATTTATTTATTCAGTTACCACCCAGCAGTGCTTTTGTGGGAGAAAAATGTTCGCAGTTAAACGAAATGCTGTCTGATTCGACAAACATTTTTAGCCCGGGAGTTGAAAGGTGTTGGGTTCCAGTGACCCATTTCAGAATGCCTGGATAGTTACGTCCATTCCGAGGTCACTTTCACTTACAACAAGCCCCGCATAAACACAGTACAAATATCGTATGGACATTAGAATTGTGCCTACCCTCCCATCATCAAAACATAGTGAGGGTTATTCCGAGAGTCGAAGTGATGTTTGTCACTTCGTAAAGTGACAAAAGTCACCTGCAGTGACGTGACTCTCCATTTTATTTACCCAGAAGAGTCACGTCACTGCAGATGACTTTTCTCACTTCACCAAGTGACAAACGTCACTTCGACTCTCGAAATAGCCCTCATTATTTTGAGGCAGCCCTAAGTTTGCACCTTTAAACTGAAGAAATGATCAATGAAAAATTGAAATTCATTCCATAAAAAACGTATTTATGTCCCATAAGGCTATGATGAAAATCTGTAAAAAAATGAAAATGATCCATAAAATACAGCAATTGGATCCATAATTTATGTAAATTTTAGCAATAGAATTTCAAAAATTTACCGTTACATATCTAGGGTATGATCGATAAAATTGTATGGATTACCCATAAACATTTATTGCAAATGCTCCATAAAAGGTTCAATATCATTGATAAAACTGTAAAATTGATCCCTAGAATGCTAAGTTTGAGATCTACACAAAGGACACGGTTATTTTATGATTTCAATGTTCGTTCAAGTTGAAATACGAACCATTGTTTGATTTTTTTTTTCGCGAAAACGACGCAGCAAAAACAAAACACTCAGTTTCAAAGCACGGCATGCTGCGATCTCGTACTATTATACGTATTTAAAAGTGCCTAATAACTCTGGAGGTTTCTTTTGAACTAAATCAAACAACGTTTGTTTTGAACAGGAGTTCTAGGATGTCCAAAAGTCCCTAGAGCGGAACTGAAGAAGTCTGCAAGTAGTAAACAAAAATTCGGCTGTCTGTCAAAGGATAAGCATTTACAATGGACTGAGGAAATAACTGTGGATCTTGATTTCTGAAGAATTCAGTGTAATATAAGAATGTTACATCATACATATATATATATATATATATATATATATATATATATATATATATATATATATATATATATATATATATATATATATATATATATATATATATATATATATATATATATATATATATATATATATATATATATAAAAAAAAAAAGCGAGTTCAATAGAATCAGCATCGGATTCAACGATGTCATCTTAGTGCATGCAGCTCTGGAATGCAATACGGAAGAGTTGGGCCCACTCGCGAGCCTGCCATAGTAAATCTGATAAAAGTTGTCTACGTTGAAATTGCAACAGACATAAAGACTGCATCGTGAATTATGACTACTATTCCTTTGAGGTTTTGTATGAAAAAGGCTATGACTTATTTTGACAGCTGTTTAGTGTCAATGTATTGCTTGCCTTGTAAACAAACGAAAACCTTCATTAAAAGTTAAAGTTTAACTTCAAGCGGAAGAATGCGAGGGTCTTACGGAAGAAAAGCGAAAATCGATTGTGACCAAGTACTGCACTGAAAAGGGATTGTCGCTAAGAAAATTAGCAAAAGAAGAAGGTGTTAGTGTCTGTGCGGTCCAAAATGCGATCAAGCTGTTTGTTATGCATAACACATTGGGGGACTTACCCGGCCGTGGTAGATTTGGACAAACAAATTTGGTCAAAGTTTTTGGAAGGAAAAAAGGAGGTATCCATCAGAGATTACGCAAAAAAAATGTGGAACGACGATGGACGATGGAATGGTTCAACGCGCAAAGGAGCAAAATTCCCTGAAGACGTACCGGAAACAAAAATGACCGAAACGCAGCAAAATTCAGGTGGATTCCACGTGAAAACTCGGGCTCGGAAGCTGTACGACGACGTTTTGAGCAAAAATGACATGTGCATTATCATGAATGACGAGACTGTTGGTTTGGCAAGCTATTTACCAGTGCAGTATGAAATCAACACCTTTTTTCACTACTGCAAATATGAACGCTGAAATGTACCGTACTATCCAAAAGCTGCAGAGTTTCGACACTGTTTTGACCTGATTTGGCATCCTGCCACTATGCACGTGCCACCTTGGACTGGTATGAAGAGAACAATGTCTAATTTGTGAAAAAAGGCGATGAATCCTCCAAATTGTCCGCAAATAAGGCCCATTGAGAAATTTTGGGCTTTGATGAAAGGAAAGCTGCGGAAGAGAGGCTAGAGGAGCAGATGACATCATCAAATTCAAAAAAGACTGGGTAAACGTAAACAAAACCATCGACGGAACGTTGTGCAAAACCTTATGAGGAACATCAAGGAAAAAGGTGCAGAGAGCTTTCGGCCAGATCTACGAGAAATTAAATGAATACTGATGTAATGAGCTTTCTTGATGGTCAATAAACAATGTAAATGAAATAAATAATCAATGTAAATGAATTTGAGTTGCAAGATAAATAAAACATATATAAATACAGCAACTTTTAGGTGTGCTCATAATTAACGATACAGTCCTAAGCGATTTGTGAAAAAAACATCTTTTAATCAACTGTCTTGAAATGTTTGCATTATCTACTGAAACATCTTTGCCATGTTTTGCCACGTTTACTGTATTGAATTTGCGCACCAAATCCAAATGAACCTACTTTTCTCTTAAGACCCTCCAAACATTAGAACCTACAAGTTTTGTACACTAACCTATCTTCAATTCTTGATCTCTACCATATTTTTGCTTCATAGTAGCCCAATTTTTTTCAATTTGTCGCAACTCTGCGGTCTTTGGAAGATTAAGGTCCTAGGGTTCGAAGTTGACCTTATTTTTTTATACCATTCTGTATTTGTTTTGAAAAAGTGACACGACGCCAAGTCAGGCCCAAAAATTAGAAGGCTATTGTGTGACCTCAGTAACGCAAGAAGACGATTTTTAGACAAACATTCAACAACACTTGACCATTCATGGTTGAAGTCTTCACAAATGGAGCACTTCGCATCCCGCACGTACAAATCACTTGCCAAACTATGAATTCCTTGTAAAATTTGGGTTTTCCGTTGGTTCTCTGGGACATCAAATTTGTCTCTAACGGTGTAAATCTGTAAACCTGGAATCTGCTGAAAGTTCACCTTTAAGTAGGATTTATCGTCTATTAAGGACTGTATCAAAAATAAGTTAGTCAATTTTTTTTTATCATACAAAAACATGATGTTTTATTCAAACAAATGGATGATTCTTTATTGTACGGGATTGAACTTGAACATTGTGAAGACCGGATGAAATTTTAATTGTTCTTTCACAAATATGCAAATTTTTGAT
The DNA here is from genome assembly GCA_024533555.2 of Aedes koreicus. Classification (NCBI taxonomy): domain Eukaryota; kingdom Metazoa; phylum Arthropoda; class Insecta; order Diptera; family Culicidae; genus Aedes; species Aedes koreicus. Next base: position 37,445 of record JAHHFK020005606.1, on the reverse strand, counting down.
CGAACACTTTTCATCAAGTTCCGGACAAGTGTTAGATCACATTTTTTGGACGCCTTAGCCCCAGTCTCTTTGAATACCTTCTTCACAATCGCTCAATAGCGTTCGATGGACCGAAGCTGAGGGCAATTTGGCGGATTGATGTCTTTTTCAACGAAATCTATACGCTTTTCCGTGAACCAATTGAGAGTTGTTTTGGCGTAATGCGCCGACGCTAAATCCGGGCAAAACAAAGGAGAGGTACTTTACTTTTAATATAAAGGCAGCAACCACTTCTGCAGACACTCAGATCGATAGATTTCCGCATAGATTGTTCCGGTAGTGTAACAAATGGTAGACTTCATGCCGCACGAACATATTGCTTGCCATACCAGCACTTTTCGACCGAACTTCTCCACTTGAATCAACCTGTCTGCACCGCATACATCCTTTCCTACGACGGCAGTGTCATATTGTGGACCTGGAAGGGTTTTTGAGTCTTTTTTGACGTAGGTCTCGTCGGCCATCAAAATACATACATTCGGTTGCTGCAAAACTCGCAAATACAATTTCCAGTCCCTTGTTACTGAGCGTTGCTTCTGTTCTGCACTTTATTCGGCGATTTCCTGTTTCTTGTAGGTCTTCAGGTTGTTCCGTTTCTTGATACGTTAAATCATTCCGACGCTGGTTCCCGCTTTATTGGCCAAATCACGTATCGACACTGATTTGTTCTTCCGAATTAGAGCTACCACTTTCTGATCCAGTTTAGGGTTGGACGATCAGGGTTTTCTGCCTCTTCCTGGCAGTTCATCTAAAGAACAGTGTTCCTCAAACTTGGCTTTGATGGATTTTACACTCGCGTGATGAATTCCAAAGCGTTTCGCCAATTTTCGCATAGTTACACCCGTATCGCGTAGCCATGTGTACAAAAGCTTAATTTTCGCATCTTTTTCAATGCGTGACATTTAAAAAAAAAAAAGAAAAAAAAGATGATCGTCAACGGCACAGCATGCTATGATAATCACATTAAAACCAACACAAATACACGCGTACAACGCAAATGCACGTGGATAGCTTAATTTTGATACATTCCTTAGTTAAGATCCTAAAAATTTAAAGTTATGGTCATAAAACTGTTTGATTTACTTTAAAATTGTTTTGTATTTGGTAGGTTTGTCACTTAATCCATTAAAAGGAATTTTGAGAATCTGTATTTTGTAACAGTACCGATTTTAAAAGACTTACAAAAATTCAGCCAAATCGTCACAAACCAGTACACAGAAAAAACCTTAACATTTCAGCTTTTCAAAACACCCAAAACATTGTAAATCACGACATTATTCATGATTATATGAGGTAACCTTCCCAAAAACGATTTTTTGACCACAATTTTAAATTTAAGGGGTGTCAAAGAAACGGCAAATGTCGTTTCTTATTGTATTTGACTACACCAACAACGTGTAGTAATTGAATTACTATGAAAATTTAAATTAACACTTGACCGCTTTTAAACTAAAACTAATGAACAAAAAATAAAACTGTAACACTTTTCCAAACTAGCTCTAGTAAACGTGAGAAAATTCCTCTAAATTCCACTAGATAAAGCTTTTCCTTTGACAGATAGGCCTTTTTTGTATGCGACTTACAGACTACTTCAGTGGCAAGCCGAGCACTCGACACTGAAGAAGTTTGTAAGTTGCAAACAAAATAGGCTTATCTCTCAAAAGATAAGTTGTTCATTTTCTGTTCAGTGGAATTTAGAGGAATTTGCTCGCGTTTACCAGGGTTAGTTTGAAAAAGTGTAACGGTTTTTTATTTTTTAGTTTATTAATCGTTCTCCTAATACGCTCGTAACAGTGTTTTTTGAAGTGTGAAAGTGAACCTGGAGTAGATCATTTGAAAAGTTCATTCATTTATTAATTTTCTAATGCCGTGAATCTATTGACTTCAAGAGTAATTAATAATTCATTAAACTGACGATCTGTTTTAAAATTGTTCATTGCTTGAAAATGAAATTCTCGAAAATAGCAGTCTTGAAATAAGTAACATTCGAGGAACAGCAAACAAACTATATGTTTAAAAATTAAACTTTCTCAGGGATTCGTAGCTAACGGTGTTCATTTGCTTATATTTAAATAATCTGAACATGGCGACAACTTCCAGCATCCTTAAACTATTTTTTGATGAAGGCCAACGACCGGGAATGGCAATTTGATTTTAAGTATTTGGAGATGAAGGAATAAAATGAACCCTACTAGATAAGATTGTGCTTATTTTTGCTACTACAATCGGTGGTCTAGAAAAACCTTTTTTAGATTTAATTTCATTACCCCATCTCGATTTCTTCTGTCAGTAACAAGATAATGATCCTTGTGATTAAACTGTTGCATCATTCGTAAAATTTCATTTTTTGTACATCAACTTATTTTTACGTCACGTCATGTAAGTTATCATTTCTTGTTTTTATGTTCATGTAAATATAAGAACAGACGCAAATTTCGGTCAAACGGGCCGCTCCTTTTATGTGTATACAAGTAGACTTAAATTTACATGATTTTTTCTAGGATACACGAAATGATAACAAAAATGAGCATGAGCATAAGCATGATCATGATTGACCGCCCATGGATGCAATTCCGTTATTGCCAGAACAGCTGTGTTTACACAAAGAACCAACAGATGATGTTTGGGACTAACATACATCTTCAATGTGTAAAAACTGGTGACCCATTATAAAGCAATACCGACGCCGGCCGTGCCCGAATGCTGGTCAAGTAAGGAATGGGAAGGAACGTGTTGACATGATATTCGCTTTGGAGGAAGCTGAGAAATCCTCTGCACTTCCACGAGAATGGGATCAATGGGATGTTGGATAGTTGGGGAAAGGTTAGCAGCAGGGTTCGTTTTGCTTAACTATACGCTGAAAGTATGTTGCACTATCCTCCAACATAAATAGACCGCTCCAATGTGACTGAAAAGAGACAAACACAACGAAAAACAAAACAAAACAAAATAGACAAAATAAATAGACAAAACAAAACAGGACACTAGACATTGTCTTCAAAATTTGGTAGAAATAAACTATTTGTTGCTTTGCAAACCAGCTCTCCTAGATGTCCCAGATCTCTGCCAAGTTCTGCTGGACCCGCAGCTGCCGCAGTCAGCACTCGTTCACACCAAGCCGGTCGTCACCGAAGCGTCGGAAACCTTCCGGTTGCAACACGATATCTGCGTCCAACACACCCTTCTTGCACCGATCAATCCACAAACCAAGCCTGCACACCAAATCAAAATTCACCCTGGCACGGCCCTGGTCGCAGCAAACAGAATCAATGAGAAAAACAAACTCGCCTACGATCTCCCACCCCACACGGCCGCCACCAGACAGGACACGCAAATACCTCGATAAATCCACCCACAACTCCGGCCTCTGCGACAGATAGACTCCCATTTCAACTTCCAAGGCAACTCTCAACGCAAACACACCGGTCGTCGTTATCGCACACTTCACCGTGACTCCGCTTCGGTTGCGAAAACATTGGGCACACGGCCGACTCCATACACTGCTAAACCCGCGGCCTCCTGGACAGTTTGGAAAGGCACTGCAAGAAGACTCTCCCCTGCACCATCCGTCAAGACGTTCAGCAACAATCCGCCTATAACCCCCACCAAAGTCAATGAGAAGCCAGATTCAGGGGCCAAAACTTTCCTGGAGAACCACTGAAATGGGACTGCACTGTAAAACAAGCAATTGCAATTCAAAAACTCTACCCCTCTAACCACATAAACTCCACTGCAAAGCAAGTGCTAAAGTGGAGGATGAACCGGGTAGAGACCGACCAGCACTCTGGCTGGGTGAGCCGGCTACTGTGGGGCCGGGCGAAAGAGTGAAAAGCCAGAGTTGAGGCCACAGGGTCCGGAAAACTGCATCCACCAGAGTCAACCTCGGTGGGCTCCTTTACTGAAGGAGGGGCAACCTCCGCTGTGTAGTGTCGTTTGTGGGTATCCCTGGAGAACTGCACAGTCCGAACGCCTGGCTAGGAAGAAGTGTCACCCACCTGAGAGGAAGAATGCTCCGGTGCGGCTGGCAGGAGGCTCGAATCCGTTACCCCAACCACCCCCCCCCCCGGATCCAGCCCCTCGAGGCCCGGCTCCGCTTGGCAACCGAACTATCAGCTGTCCGACGAGCCCATTCCCCCCCTTTACTTGCCGGGCCTCAACCGGAGACTCACGAGCAGTCACCAGGCGTTGCCGAACCCGACCAACAGCAGCACATGATCCACAGCCTCCTGACAGATGACTCCTTTGGCGAATCGCAGTCTCGTCAGCATCCCCTGCACAACGCAAGCTGGGCAGCCTCGGCCCGTTGGACTGCGCTAGCCTTGGCAGCCGATACAGAAGGGACCCGCTCTACATTCCCTCTCGAGACCGCGAACACCCGAGCAGCCCCGGCGCAGGCCCACCGTCCGTCGCCACGGGGGGAAGCCCAAGGTCCCATCCCGAACCCGACGCCACCACACGTGGCTCACCGAACACCGTGTACAGGTTGCCATTGTAGTTCGAACTGGAGCCACACACAGTGCAGGTGTACAGCTGTTGACCCATGTGCGCTGCCCGGTGCTCCTTGAGATGCTTTGGAAGTTTGAACATCTTACCGCATACTTCACATTTCAACAGCCGCTTTGCATGTACTTTATTCTTGTGGCTTGCAAGGGAACGCTTATTTAAACACACTCGCTGGAAAATGTCGTACGTTATTTGTAGGTTCTCTCCACTGTGAGCATTTCGGATGTGAACTTTTAGATATTGCTTATTGTTCACCCATTTGGTACACACCGGACATTGGATTCGATCCGTATCCTTGTCGCCCAGATGTTGTAGCTTGATGTGTCTCTCGAGGCTTGTCTTCTGGTGGTAAACTTGACCACAAGTGTCACAAATATGAGTCGCAACGGCTTTTCGAGGCTGTTCACTTTGCATTTTCAGCATATGAACCTTTAGTGGGTGAATGTTGGCCATCGTTCGGTCACACACAGAGCAATTTACTTGAATGTGAACTTTTAGATGCGCTTTCAGCAGCGATTCCCTGGAGAACCTTTGACCACAAGCGCTGCATTGGCAGGGTAACTCTTCTGAATTAGTATGAAATTGCATATTATGTATCCTCAAGTAATCTCTGGAGGTGTAACTCTTGTTGCACAAGTCACAGTGAAAACGATTAGATCCTTGGTGTGAGTTAATATGATCAATTAGGTAGACTTTTTTTAAATACTTCCGATCATAACATGTGATACTGGCTTTTTGGTCGTGTGCTCTCCTGCAATGTGTTTTAAGCTTGCCAAACGTTTTAAACTACTCGGAACAAATACTACACTTAATACCGTTTAAAAACTTCTCTATCTTCCAGTTGTCGTCCGGCATCTCCTTGTTTGGTATCTTCTGATTATCCTTGTTTTGTATCAGTTCCGGGTCAGTCTTGGGTTTTGATTCATGATTATCAACCGTTGGACTGGATTCATCCAAATTTGCTTCTTCTGTATCCTCTTCATCCATTGGTTCACCTTTGACATCAACCAACAAGAGCATGGTATGATCAGTCATGCGAGCCGTTTTCCGTTGCATCTGCTTAGTTTGAACACTTTCATGGAAGTCGTAGAAATCATCGATTTTGGTGCAGCATTCTTTGCAAGCAAGATTGGAAAGCGAATCGTTCAGGGTCAACTCAAATTTGAAGACCACACCCAACTTGGAGCGCCAAGCCAAGTCGGTGATGGATGCATATTCTTTCAAGGGATTATCCATTTGTGACTTCTAAATTTTCTTAGATCGACAGTAAATATTGATCAATTTAAATTGTACTAACATCTACGTGAAATGAGAACAAAATAGATGAAAAACTAGGATGGTTTGTACAATAATGGACTATTTTTAGGGAAGTTCTGAAGGTTATCTGATCACAAAAATTTTTTTTTAATAAATAAGAATGCACATTCTGAATCGATGTAGAATGAATTGTCCATCATCACTAGTTACGACAGGGGTTTCCTTACCGAGCTTCTCGTTCCAACGTCTTTCAATTTACACCAGATGACAGCTTGACCAGTTTGCAGTTCCCATTTCACGTGAATGGGCAGCTGCTTCGATCCGGAAACTGACCGCTTTGCTGGGCCTACACAAACAATGTTCGATGAAGAATGGTCGCTGCCAACGCTCATCGCCGGACTCGTTCCATCTGCTATTAGCCAGTCGGCGAGCATAAAGCAGAATTCGACCGAAAAATACCTTCCAAAACAAAAAAACAAAACCACACTTCGCAGTAAATTTATGCAGCAAGCCTAAAACCGCGACGAATTCCTCCTGCCGACGACGACGACGGTTGGAGCTGCATTCCGGAAAACATTCACCGAAATCATTGAGCCATGTGTAAAATTGTTTGCATGCAAAACTGGTCGGTCAGTTATTCTGCGGCGAGGAAGGGTCAAGGCGGATCAGGGGCTCGGAAAAAGTTCAAAAAAGTTCGACTATTCGCGCATTCATTGTCGGAGGTGAAAGTTTCAATCCCCCGCTTCTGATAAATTGACTCCAGTACGAACTTCAATCGTTGTTGTGATTGCAAATTACGATAACTAAATCAAACGCATAAATTTTCTCACCCTCTAATTCGAGGAAAATCACCGTCACGCAATCACAGCCTGAAAACTGACGTTTTTCACGCGATGTTCTTGTTCGCCCCTAGTAAACCAACTCAACAAAGCATCACTTCCAGCAATACGAAATCCCACCTAATGAAGATGTATTTATAGCGAATCTTTTTTATGGACGAGATGCTGTTGCGCAATCCCGGCTATCCGAAGAAGCTAATCCTCAGAGGCTTCAATTGCTTCCCGGGAATGAATCGCGCCGCAACCACAGGATCTCTTTCTGCGACGATGAGCTCGCATTTACCGGTTTAAGCCGCGACGATCGGTGCAAAATGAGGGCACGGAAGACTCGCGATTAAGGGTTCATGGACCTTGCAGTGGCGCGCGCGCGCTGTTGGAGATTTCTAGCTCGAGTTGGTTCCGGATCTTATTGGTCCGAAGAAGTCAAGGCAATATACGGTAGATGAGGAGATGCTGATCGCATCGTCAACTGGCATGGATCGGGTTTGTGGAGGAGTGGGATGGGGTAGTGAGGAGAGGGCGTATAAGTGGATGGGTGCAAGAAAGAGAGATCATCGTTCAGGAAATCGAAACTATGAATAAGTAGCAGAATTATTGGTTTAGAAGACTATATAGCCTAATGGAGGAATGTTGACGCTGAGAAGAAATCGCACGGTGTTTGGCAAATGCAGAAAGAAGTTCTAGAGTAAATAGCGTCTTTGAAGTCGAAAAGTGGAACAACTGACTATGCGTTGCGAGAGGATTTGTCGATTGTTCACGATTCCAACTCCAACAACAATAGTATGGCGGTTAGGAATGAAAAGTGTGAGGCTTATGGTCTTCAGAGAGGAAACAAAGGATGATCGTTAGCACCGGCGTCAGTTTTATGATTCTATAATTGTAGGACCATGTAACTACAACACATGAACTGAAGCTTGAGACCTGATTGGGAAGTCAAAAACAAAATGTTTTTCATCTGAACAGTTGCGAAAAAAAAATCGTTTCGATTTGGTTCTTTAATTGGGCCCAGCCCACTAGTTCTTTGAAATTAAGCATTGGATCGCATACAGTTTATTATAATTTGCTTCTCCCATCCTGTTTTGCTGCGAAACACGAGTTGCTAAATCATAATTTGCTATGTAATTTGGAAGCAAATCTCTCATCTGTCTAATGGCGTTATTATTTTTCAAGAAGGAAGGTTTCATTTCTGAACATAAATGTCGGAGAACTTTTGAGGAAAAAATAACCAAAATGATGGATGAATCCATAGCTCGGGTGTTACTCACTGTAAGATACGTGATTTTATGAAATATAGCTTTAATTTAGATGGAGCATTTAGAACTGTGCAGTTCATGTTTTCCCTCGTCCAAGAGAGCTGTTTCTCCAATACAGAACGTAAATTTTGTATGTCTTTTTACGTAGACAACGTCTTACGGCAAGGGTAGGGTGTCAAATGAAAATTAGAAAAATAGTGGCCGTCACAAAATATTTAAACATTTGGAACGAAAATAACTCAAGGCAGCTTGATAAACATCCAATAAATAAAAAAAATAGCTCAATGAACGTCTACGCAGAAAATTGATATTGCCAGCATATAAAGCAAAAAGTGATTTTAGGGGTATGTGGATTATGACAATAAATTTCTTTCTTTTAAGCGTGATGCAAGCAGTTCAGATTTCTGTTTTGACAATTCCAAATCACGTACCAAATCATTGAGTTCTGCTAGGGAAAATAATGATGGTTTTGTTTCAAATTCTGTGTCGCGTCCTCGTTAACAGCTGGGCAGTATCTTCAAATGAAGACTCCCTTTTTCGTTTTGGGCAAATAGGGTACCGGTTTGAATTCGATTATGGAGTTGGTTTTTCTTCGGATTGCACATCAGCATACTGCACCGACTTATGGCGGCCATGTTGTTGAACTTTGGTGAGGCAGAAATTACAATCCGTAACATGGCGAAAAGGTTCATTCCAAATAACTGGCTTATCAAAGGACAAATAGCGGCTTTACAGTGACAGAAATGAGAGTATATAACTAATTTGAATGGGACCAGTGGTAAGCCAAACATACCTTTTACCTGCTATCCACCTAGTCAGGCATGTTTTGTACGAATTACACAGAACGTTAAGCACCCATGGTTTATCCAGATTCTCCGGACAAATTTCAAAATAAAAACGGAACGCAGACTGAAGAGAAGCAGTGAATTTAACCGGTGTCGTAAAAATGTAGACGCCACCGGCATAAAAAAACTTTTGTGGATCATTTTTGCATTTGAATTCAGTAAAAATAAAAAAAAAAATATTTTCCTTTTTTTAACTCTTTATTTGTTCCAAATTTATTCATATTTACATTTCATGTTAATCTAGGTGCTCCAGCTACTACCGTAACGTATCAACCTTAATTGTTAAAATATGTATCTGATTTTGTTTACATTGTTCATGCCTTAGCAGTTCAGTATTTTAAACAGGTTTTTATTCCTGCGTGTCAGTATAACAATAATAATCTTAAAACTAAAAACAAACTAAAATTAATCTTAACTAAGCATAAAGGGAATTAATCATTGCAATAGAAGATTGCAACGATTTTTGTCTGAAATTATTAATTATTTTGTTGGACATTTGTTCTAAAGTCTCAACATTCGAAATTCTATGTACTTCGTTAGTACTGTACCAAGAAGGCAGCTTCAAAATCATCTTCAGAACTAAAGCATGGCCGGTCTAAAAATTTGTTTAAATATTAGTAGTTTGTTCTTCAGACATAGTTTGGATTTTCTGTTTATAAGAGGATATAAACATTTTATATATTTATTACATTTGGCTTGAATGCCTTCAATGTGATTTTTAAAATTTAATTTTTGATCAAGTAATAGACCAAGGTATTTCACTTCGCTTGACCAGGAAATTGGAACACCGCTCATAGTAACGATGTGACTACTACTAGGTTTCAAAAAAGAAGCTCTAGGTTTATGTGGGAATATTATTAGTTGAGTTTTGGAAGCGTTGGGAGAAATCTTCCATTTCTGTAAATAAGAAGAGAAAATGTCCAAACTTTTCTGCAGTCTCCTGCAAATGACACGAAGACTTCTTCCTTTAGCGGAGATGCCTGTGTCATCAGCAAACAAGGATTTCTGACAACCCTGAGGCAAATCAGGGAGGTCGGAAGTAAAAATGTTATATAGTATCGGCCCAAGAATGCTACCCTGAGGAACTCCAGCTCTAACAGGTAGTCGATCAGATTTGGAATTCTGATAATTTACCTGCAGAGTTCTGTCAGTTAAATAATTTTGAATTAATTTTATAATATAGAGCGGAAAATTAAAGTTTTTCAATTTAGCAATCAAACCTTCATGCCAAACACTGTCGAATGCTTTTTCTATGTCTAGAAGAGCAACTCCAGTTGAGCAGCCTTCAGATTTGTTTGAACGAATTAAATTAGTAACTCTCAAAAGTTGATGAGTAGTTGAATGGCCATGGCGAAATCCAAATTGCTCATCTGCAAAAATTGAGTTGATGTGAAGCATCATTCTATTCAAAATTAGCTTTTCAAAAAGTTTACTGATTGAAGGAAGTAAACTTATTGGTCTGTAGCTAGAAGCTTCAGCTGGATCTTTCTCGGGCTTCAAAATTGGAACAACTTTGGCATTTTTCCATTTGCCAGGTAAGTATGACAAATGTAAACATTTATTAAATAATTTTACCATGAAAGACAAGGTACTCACTGGGAGTTTTTTTATGAGTATATAGAAAATTCCATCATCACCTGGAGCCTTCATATTTTTTAACTTTTTAGTTATAGTTTTTACTTCATCCAAATCAGTACCCCAGGATTCATCAAAAATATTTTCCCTTGAGGAAATATTCAGATAATCAAGAGAAACCTGATTCTCAATAGGACTAGTAAGACCCAAACTGAAATTATGGGAACTCTCAAACTGCTCAGCAAGTTTTTGAGCTTTTTCCACATTTGTTAGCAATATTTTTCTTTGAGCGCTGGAATAGGCTTTTGAGGTTTCTTCAAAAGTTTGGAGAGTTTCCAAAAAGGTTTGGAACTCGGCTCTAATTTTGACACATTATTTTCGAATTGTTTGTTCCTCAGGGCAGAGAAGCGTTTTTTAATTTGTTTTTGCAAATCTCGCCAGATAACTTTCATGGCGGGATCGCGTGTTCTTTGATATTGTCTTCTACGGATATTTTTCAGACGGATCAAAAGCTGAAGATCGTCGTCTATTATAATTGTATTGAACTTTACCTCGCATTTTGGAACTGAGACAGCTCTTGCTTCAACTATAGAAGTAGTCAGAGATTCAAGAGCATTATCGATATCATTTTTAGTTTCCAAAGGAATATTAGGATCAAAGTTATATTCCACGAATGTTTGATATTGGTTCCAATCAGCTCTATGATAATTGAAAGTAGAACTGTTGGGATTAGAAATTATGTCTTGAGATATTTCAAAAGTCACTGGAAGGTGATCCGAACCGAACTCAGCATGGGTAACCAATTGGCTACAAAGTTGACATGAATCAGTTAAGACCAAATCAATAGTTGAGGGATTGGATAGTGTAATAACCCGCAGAACAATTATCAAATAGTATATTACCATTGGAATTACTTTGAGCATTATTCCACGATCGGTGTTTTGATTAAAATCACCATAATGAAGAATTTTGACCTATTACGGGTAAGCTTCTGTAGGTCACCCTTGAGAAGATTCTTTTGCTGACCTACGCATTGGAATGGTAAATAGGCAGCTAATAGTGTAAGTTGACCAAATTTTGTTTCAACAGTTTTTGTTTCAAAAACTTTGGTATCAAATGAAGAAAGAATTTGATGTTTGATACGCCTATGAACAATTATGGCAACGCCACCACCTGGACTTTCAAGACGATCTTTGCGGTGTACGAAATAATTTGGATCCCTTTTTATTTTATCACCTGGTTTAAGAAAAGTTTCAGTCCCCTTGCGCTGAACTGGCCGGCTTGACGTGCCGCAAGGGCTCAGTAGGGATCAAGACCTGAAGCTAAGAGTCAGTTTTATTGTGGTTATATCACATTTATTAGCAGAGCAGCACATCGAAATTTTAGGTTCATTATTCTTTATATGCTATACAATTTCAGATCATCCATGGATATCCCAAGTTTTGTAAAATAATTTCAAATCAATTTTTTTTTCTGGTGGCCATGATACATTATCTAAGCTTTCAGGTTCATGGTGGATGTGCGGGTCCGTATACAATTGCAGCAGGACCACAATCTGCAGACACGTAAATACAAATGAAATTATTATCGTTTTATATTATAACATCCATTCACTACATTTTGTATGCTTTTTTATAAGTCATTTTCAGCTTCACATTTATGCATCCTTGTCAGTTATAGCTCATCTAACCTACGTTATGTATTTGAAAAGATAGGAAGGTTTTGATTGTTTTTTTTTTTTTTAGAAAGGATCATATTCGAAAAATTCTACTTAAAACAGCACTTTCCTTCTTCATCAGAAATATATATTAATTCAAAACCTAACAGTTTACAATCATTCATTTCCTATTTCACAGACATGAGGAATCATTTATGGGTGTACAAGAGCTATAGAAAAATTCAATTTCCTAATTTTTTATTTTAGTTTTATTAAGATTCAGTTTTTAGATTCATACTCATCTGAAATTTATTTCGCCTTATTATTAGTTGTCTTCAGTTTTTCTAATATTATTATGACATTAATACACTTCTAATTTTTATTTTCAGTAACATACCAGTAGATGTCATATATATCTTGTACCTACGCTTATTATGTTCTCTGACTATTATTGTGAAAATAAATTCTAATATTAGTAAATCTTATTTCAATAGAAACTGCAACAGTCTTTCGATGAGTGGATGGTCAGATTAGTTACGGATATATGTATTCTACTATAGTTTACTGGCTTGCTGGTATTATTATTTTATATTTTAACGTCAGTTTATTATTTTATGTTGTGATATTAAATGATGTGACATAATTGCATTTAAATTCATTTCATTAAAATCGCTATTTCAGATGAGACTCACTACATAAATTATTGCAAGGAAACGGAACAGCACATCGAAATTTTAGGTTTACTATTCTATTGCTACATAATTTCAGATTACACATGGATATTCCAAGTTTGATGAGATAATTTTAAATAATTTTTTTTTTCTCGCAGCTACATTGTCTAAACTTTCAGGTCCACAAATGGAATTGTTATTATCATTCTTATATTCATTCACTATATTATTTGTCATTATAATATTCATTCGCTATATTTATTATAATTATAATATTAATTCACTATATTTTATACATTACTATATGACATTAAATATATATTGGGAAGGGAGGGAGCATCAGGGTATCACTCAAGCTGAAATTGGACAATGGAGTGGTATGACAACCGGCGTCTAGAAGGGAACGAACAGTATCATTTTCTTTATCCTACCGATTCGATTGTGGTGCTGTGAATTCTACTCCAACAATTTCAGTGAGAGTGACGCGCCCTTCTTAACAAGCCATCCCGTAGAAAGCTTAATGAGTATTGCGAATTGGGTTATTCGATTTGTTGGATCGTATCGTTGGAAGGAGATTCTTATGTTCCCGCGGGTTTCGCGTAAGTGTCTCTGCTTACGGGTCCGCCCCACCGTTTTTGGCCCTTCATACAGCGTTACTGTGAATGCAAATCGGTAACTCAATTTGATCTTGCTATTAAGTGGAGCTGCATACATGACAAGGTCTTAGAAGGGATGGTGGCTACCTTACATACATACATACATACCCCAAACACCACACACAAACACAACCAACCAAACATAAATTATCCCTCCCCCCCCGGGGGGGGGCGCAAAAAAAAAAAAAAAAAAAAAAAAAAAGGGAAAAAACACCCCCCCCCCCCAATTTCGGGAAGGAAACGATTATATTCACTACATCCTACACAAAAAACGTGGAAATCTTATGATTTCACTGTTCGTTTAGGTTGAATAACGAATATATTTTTGATATTATTTTTCGCGAAAAAGACAAAACACGTCAGTTTCCAAGCACGGCTTGCTGCGATCTATCGAGTTTGCATTGACATAAACAGTATTTCGAAAATTCATTCAACGTCATATTTGAATCGTCTTTAAATGGATATGCATCAAGTCTTATCAAATTAGAATTTTCATATGCGTATGTGGTTTGCATGTGATGGAAATATAATTTCAGATGCACTCATCACGTGGTGTACAGATGGAGAGCTGTGAAGTTTTTTTTTTATTTCGTTGCACAATGATTGTGATTTTCAAGTTAAATTTATTCTCGGATGTGCTTTTATACCTGTGGTTTTCATTGTGCGCGAATTACTAATTGTATTTGGGCTTTTCCATTCGAAAAGGATGATGTGAAAATATTTGCTGAATAACGGAGTGCTACTTCTTTAGAGACATAAATGCATCCTTTAGCATCACAGGGAAACCGTCCAAATGAAGACTGTACATCAGCAACAATTTCCGGTGAGATCTATCAGATTATAACAAAATTTGTACGATACTGGTAAATACGTGCCATCCTCAAAACAATAAGATTTGATGAAGGTGGGGGGGGGGGGGCGGTCGACCCTGCTTGACGGTGCCGGACGGTGGGCTATGGATTACACACACACACACACACACACACACACACACACACACACACACACACACACACACACACGATTCAACTATGACGTTTTTTAGATTTATCATCCCCCCTCTATCACAACTTTTCCCATACCTTTTACACGTACTGCAACAAGTCCTGACCTTCCTTCCGCCCTCCTCCCTCTCAAGATTTACGACGCCATACCTGAATCGCCCCTAAAATTTAAAATTTCCGAACAAGCAGTTATGAATTAAGGCCTGTACTCGAAAAAAATGCACCAGACAAAAGTGTTCGCCAAAAAATTATTTTAAGTCGGATCTTCTTGAAACTTTCAGAGAATGAACTTTAACATATGGATTATGTTTTGGCATAGTCACTTTATTTTCTTTCATTCGCTGAAAGCCGGCACCTTTCCCTTAAGACTTCTCATTACATTTTGTGCAATAGTGGAGCCGACTTTTTTGGTCACTTTCATTTATTCTTTCTTCAACTCCAGCTTGTTCTTAAATACCCTGGACGATTTTTGAACTTTGGCCTTCATTATGGCTCAAAATCTTTCCACCGGACAAATCTCTGGTGAGTTTGAGGGGTTGACGGTTTTTGGTCCAAAAACAACGTTATTGTCTCTGTACCAATCCAACGTCGATCGCGCGTAATGGTATGATGCCAGGTCCGGCCTAAATAATGTTTTGCCTCCGTGGGACCGCAGGAAGGGCAACACAGGCTTCTGGAGGCACTCGGTGCGGTAAATTTCGCTGTTGATGGTACCCGTTATGATGTACGGTTTACTCAGTTTACCACATTGGCATATGGTCTGCCAGAGCAAGTATTTTTTGGCGAATTTGTCCTTTTTCTTCTTCCTTATGTCTTCTGGAACATCAAACCGTGATTTGGCAACGTAGAACTCCAGCCCCGGTATCTGCTTTGCGTCTGCCGTCTTGCGTTTGGTGCAGGTTTCGTCATCCATAGCCACACACATCGGTTTCGTTAACCACTCTCGATACAGCTTCCTTGCGCGGGATTTGGCCGCCGTGTTTTGTTGATCCCGCCGGTGATTCCGCCGGGTGATTCCCAGTTGTCTTCCGATCCATCTCACGGTCGCAGTCGGATTTTCTGGACCAAAAAGTTACACACGGATAAAAATGGTGCATTTTTTTCGAGTACAGGCCTTAATTTTACTCTAACGTACATTTTTGGTTCTGTTTTACTGATATAAAGGGAAACTGAAGGTTTTTGACCCTCTTCAAATGTTAGTTTATGACTGCTTAAATTTTTTATGACTACTAAATTTTTTTGGATTCTATAGAGTGTTGAAGACCATAACTAGACGAGTTTGCGTGATACACGGTAAAAATAGGAAATGAAAAAGTTGTTGTTAGAAAAACTTTTTTATTATATATTTTTTTAAAAGTGCCCATCTCGCGATTTACGGCAAACTTCTAGACAATTATATTGCCTTAATTAAGAAAAAATTTCGTCCATTTCAAAAATAGCAATTTTTGGCAAATTAACTTTAAATTTTAAAATATTTTATTAGCGTGTAGGAATCGATTTTACAAAAAAATTCATAAAAGTTGAGACGATTTTCTCAAAGTCACCTATATAACACTTTTTTGTAAGTCTTGTCCTTATTTAGTTATGTTGATTTAAAAAAAATCGATCCAAAACCTTAAGCCCTTTTCAAATGGTAGTCTAGCTAAATTTTGAAAACAAAACAAAGTATGCAAAGTTGCCAGCAAAGACATAGTCTATACACCTACTAAGTTTCATTGGATTCTGAGAGGGTGCTGCCAACCACGAAGACGAGTTGGCGTGAAATTTGGCTTTAGATCTAGGGGGGGAGGGGCCCCCCCTGGGTTTCTTTCCAGCCCCTTTTTCCCCCGGGATAACCGGTTTGTCCTTGAAATTGAATCAATGTTCATAGTTTTTTTGCTTTTTGTTACTCCCTTTTGAATATACAGTCGTCAGATTTATTTATAAACAAAGAACACCCTATTCCGGAATTTATTGATATTATGTGTCATGTCTTGAATGTTGATTGGTGTCCTGGATCTAGCATCGACACGGAACGAACTTTCCCAAGGAGACGGCACGCGTTCGTTATCTAACCCAGCGCGATTCTTCATTGCTTTTAATTGGCGCGAATCTCCATCCGACGCGAGTGCAATTACTTTGATTCCTTCTCGCCTAAGTGCGTTTTCAGTATATTCCCAACGATTGAGAACGTCACGACGTTGTCTGAGCATGCATGGTATAGCACATAAGGTGCTGCCTCGTGGCTAAGCGGCATTGCAACTTGCACATATGCATAATTTCCTATCGGGTAGTTTTTCAAATCTTCTACCATTTTAGAGGCTACGAACATGTTTTGAATTGGTAGCCCATTAGAATCCAATGGAGCCACTAACCTTCTGATGGAATTATTTCCACAATCATACTCGGTTGCGGCTGTAATTCTTGTGCTACCTCAGAAAGCGTAACAGCTAGAGCGAAATTATTATCCTCCAAATATTTGTTCAAACCTGTAACATTGAGCACTACTTCAGTGATGTTTACGGAGTATTTTTTTATGTGACGCTGGATTGTCTTTTTGGTCATAGTGGTTACACAGATAAAAAAGATACATTGAATTTTCTGCGTTATCTAATGCACATAAAGGGAATGCTAGATTTGGCAGAAAATAATAGGATATTTCATGTAAATTTAAGCCAGATAACGCCTGAATCTAGCCTGTTGTATGAAAGATTGCAAACATTGTTGTAAGGCGCATGAAAAATTGCAAACAATCTCGTTGAGTACGCCTCCTTTGGCTTGAAATTAAACGTCGGAAAATTTTACGTGCCTGTTAAAATGAATTATTTTTATCTGTGTATATTAGACGAGAAGAACTCGTAATGGCTATTTCCAGCGGTGAGAAATTGTAATGAAGCAATATCATTCTCCACCTCCGTATATTTTCTAGAATAACTCTCGTTTTGCCAGATCGACACTTTATTAAAAAAAACATGATTAGTAAGAAAATAAAAAATACACTATTCTTTTTACCATTTCGAAAACTGAAGCTGCAACCGAGCAATCAGAAAAGCTCGTTCTCTCACTAGATCAATTTGCATGTTTAAGGATTGTGTGGTTTGGATCTCGGGCTGACTTGAAGGCTGACTCTGATCATCTTTGTTTGGAATATATGTTGCAATACCTTCTTTTTTTATTGTCATGACGATTTATTCCAAAACTCGTATATCACCGATAGAAAAACAAAACTTTCCGGATTCTCAAAATGATCGCCGAAATAATCTTCCATCATCTTTGATGGATTCTTGCCTGGTTTTTGTTTTAACAAAAAAACCCTTTTTTGTGGTACATTCAGGTTATCTTTAACCGCGCCCACTTGGTTTAATTCCTCATTTTTTTCTGTGGTTTCGTCCCTTTTTTGAATTGAAAGAGAAAGTGATCTCGCCTACTAGTAACGTGAGTTACTCGAGGTGCCTCAAAACAAAGACCCCCAATAAGGAGTGTATCGAAAATAAGCTATCCACAAACTTTCTTTCACATTTTTTTGAAAACCGATATTTTATTCATACAAAAAATTGATCCTTTATTGTACGAGGTTAAACTTGAATATAATGAAGACCGGATGAAATTTAAGTTATTCCTTCACGAATTTTCGAACTTTGGATCGAATGCTCTTCATCAAGTTCCGGACAAGTGTTGCATCGCATTTTTTGGACGCTTGAGCCCAAATTTTTTGAACTCCTGCATGTTCCCAGCTGCCTTACCAGTCTTCTTGAAGACCCTCTTCACGATTGCCCAGTAACGTTCGATGGGTCGAAGCTGAGGGCAATTTGGTGGATTGATATTTTTCTCAACGAAATCTATACCCTTTTCCGCAAGCCAATTGAGAGTGGTTTTGGCATAGTAAGCCGACGCTAAATCCGGCCAAAACAGTGGAGGTGTACTATGCTTCTTATATAAAGGCAACAATCTCTTCTGGAGACACTCAGATCGATAGATTTCCGCATTTATAGTTCCGGTAGTGTAAAAAATGGTTGACTTCAAACCACAGGAACATATTGCTTGCCATACCAGTACCTTTCGACCGAATTTCTCCACTTGAATCGACCTGTCCGCATCGCTCACATCCTCCCCAACGACGGCAGTAAAGTATTGTGGACCTGGAAGGGTTTTTGAGTCCTCCTTTACATAGGTCTCATCGTCCATCAAAACGCATGCATCCGGACGCTGCAAAAGACGCGAATACAATTTCCGGGCCCTTGTTGCTGCTCGCTTCTTCTGTTCTGCACTTTGTTTCGAGATTGTCTGCTTCTTGTAGGTCTTCAGGTGGTTTCGCCTCTTGATACGCTGGATCATTCCGACACTCGTTCCTGCTTTTTGGCCAAATCACGTATTGACATTGATTTGTTCTTCATGATTAGAGATACCACTTTCTGCTCCAGTTTCGGGTTGGAAGAACCGGGTTTTCTGCCTCTTCCTGGTAGCTCATCCAAAGAATAGTGTTCCCCAAACTTATTAATGATGGTTTTAACACTCGCATGATGAATTCCAAACCGCTTCGCCAATTTTCGCATAGTAATACCCTTCTCACTTAGCCATGTGTCCAGAACCTTAATTTTCACTTCCTTTTCAATACGCGACATTTTGAAAGTAAACAAAAGAAAGCTGAAAGTCAAACGCACAGCATGCAGTGTTCAGAGCATAAAAACCATCACAAATACATGCGTACAACGCAAATGTATGTGCATAGCTCATATTCGATACACTCCTTAAAACAAGGCAAAATTTTTCCAACCAACTTTACACCCAACACAGCGCCCCCCCCCCACCCCCACCCAAAAAACAAAAAAAAATATAGGTATGAGTGCGCAAGCAAATATGGGTGTGTGTGTGTTTTTTTTTCCTCACGCACCAAAGACAAAAACAAAAAAAAAACAAACAAATACTGTGCGTTCCGATCGAACCAAATCCACCCCAGAGTAGAGAAATATTTTTTTTTCACGGTAAGGTTCCGTTTGGAGCCTACCCTACCCACCCCAAGCCTTTTCTTTTTTCCCTCCCCCCCCAAAAAATACCAAATTTTCCCCATTTGTTGCCGATGTCGGAACAAGCTGCTGGAATTCCATCTGTTCTACTGTCAAGTTGAGAAACTGTATGCTACGGAACCTGAAGTGATCGAAACCAAATTGGAAGACGGCCCAATTGAAATTCAGTCCAGTGCGAGTGATAATGAAAGCGGTGATGTCAAAGCAGAAACCCACGAAAGCGTGATTGAGGAGGAAGTACTTCTGGAAGATGATTTCGACGAAATTGGACACGACAACGAACTAGAACCGGACGTTTTTTTGGAAGATTTTGATCATCATAAAAACATGGAACCGAAAAACCCAAATCAAGGTTTACTTCCCGTTACCGACGAGGACATCCTTTTATATTTTCAGATGAAGTGTCACGATTGCATGCAGCAATTAGTTGGTTTCACCATGCTGAAAGAACACTGCCAGATTGTTCAGAATCAGAAAGGTTACGCTTTTTGCTGCAACTGTCGATTCGAGGACCTGAAAAGCCTTCGCGAGCACATCCGTGTACACGTGAATCCAGCTAGCTTTCGATGCGAGCAATGTGTGTCTTTTAGTAATAAACATTGATACAACAAGAGAAAAATGTTACCGATGATCATGACAATAAATTAGATTATAAAACAATCCACAACCTCATGCCATGAACTTTGTATTTACCCTATGAACTACACTTACGTTGTAACAATCGACCGAGTCACTCATGCAAACACAAAACAATACCGAATTGAATCGTTGTTGTACTCGAACACACCACACTAGAGAGCATAAAGACAGTTGAATAAAGCCAGTAAACGAAATCGCACGCTTTTCTCTATCCCGTCGGTCGATCCGAAACCCGGACTTTGTTTTCGAGATAAAGTTGATTGGACCTGAGAACATTCTAATTTTCTTCCCGTCAATACGAACTGTTGTGCTAATATCTCGAGTGCCTCCGTCTGGTCATCATCGCGTGTGCATCGCCGCTTAAGTGTCGCAAACATTTTGGTGCCGAAACCCGGGATTAGTGCGTTGCAGTTTTTCGCCATTGTGTCGATCAATTGTATGGTTCCAGCCAACCATCATCCGCCATCGCAAGAATAACGTCCAGCACGTGATCAACCACCGTTCTCGTTTTCCGCATAGTTCCCGCTCCAGAAGCAACATCATCACCATTTCGTCGTCGCAGCAGCCGGAGGAAACATCATCCGTCGCATCGTAGGTGTACCGTGTACCCTTCCCAGCCACAGCAGTAAACAGCATTTAAATCGGTCAGGTATAGTTTACTCCCGATAGCAGGTACGTCTCCATATTGGTGGTGGTGATTAAATTGATATTATGCCAGTAAAAAAGGCTACAAAGTCCGCAACCTCGGCGGCAAAATTAAAACTTTTACATCGCCGGCGATCGAACATTTTGGGGTCGGCGAGGATGATTAAAGAGTTTAATCGGGCATTTGAACCCGCTCAACAGGAGCAATTAGCAACACAAATTGCGTACCTTAATGAGTTGTGAGATTTCTCTACACAAGAGGAGATTGAGGTATAGAGGACAGGAGGAACATTTTAGTGAGAAAGGGGAATTCAGTTGAGTACCTCGATGAAAGGTGCACGCAGAGTAAATTACCGATGTTCCTCCCCCACCACCTCGAGCACCATCGTCCGTTGCGCTCGCCTGCCCAACTATCCAATGTCCGGCTGCCTGAAATAAAATCCGGTGTTGGTGGAAAAATGATGAATGGGTAGCCTTCGCGATCTTTACGTCTCGTTGATTCATTCAAATCAACTGTTGACAGCCGTGCAAAAAATGCACTATTTGAGAGCTTCATTGTCAGACGAAGCGTCTCGTATTATTTCCGCTCTTGATGTTTCTGCCGATGATTACCAAGTAGCGTGGAATATTTTGAAGGATAGATATGAGAATCCTAATCTGCTCATTAAGCGACACATGTCGGCTTTACTAGCGATAAATCCGTTGAAGAAGGAGTCCGCTCTGGGACTGTCGGATTTGGCCGACAATTTTGATCGCCATGTTCAATTGTTGGATAAACTCGAGACTGCGGAAGACCATTGGAATTCTTTTCTCGTTGAGCGACTAAGCAGTTGCCTGGACCATGGCACACTGCGGGAATGGGAAACCCATATAGATGATGGTGAACGACCCACTTACAAAGAATTACTCGAGTTTATCCACAAAAGATCGCGAATTATCAAAACATTAACGCTCTCCCACCTAAACAATACCCAAACTGAGCTGAAACCGTACAAACACCGATTCGCAGCCCATGTAGCTTCGGAAAATGTCAAGAAGTGCCCTCACTGCAAGCAAGCGCATCTTTTGTTCCAGTGCAGCGGCTTTCAAAGTCTCGTTCCGCAGCAGCGTTTCGAGTTCGTCAAAAGGCACGGGCTATGTATAAACTGCTTGAAGGGTACACACAAGGCGAAAGATTGCTCCAGCGGATCCTGTAAACAGTGCTTCAAGAAGCACCATTCTCTACTGCATCTACCACCGATTTCGTCGACCTCGGCTTCTGGTCCACCAGCAGCAATACCAACCCAATCTACACCAGCTTTGATTGGGGAATCCGCTGAAGCAATCGGTTCGCAGTCGTATCAAATACCACCACGTGATGCGAATGTCACCATCCGTCCGCCGTCGGTAAATTCCGGTTCCTCGTCCGTCGCGAGTTCGTCATTCCGAACGTTTCCGCAGTCGTATTCGGTCGGTATCGCCTCCACCACTGCGTCGGTTGATCCTTTCGTCGAAAACAATTCACCTCCCTCCAACTCCTGTCAAAGTGCTAAAATGATTACAAATTCTCGTCAGAACACGGTCGTGCTATCGACGGCCGTCATCAAAGTGAAAGATGCCGACAACAACTACCATTTCGCTAGAGCCCTATTGGACAGTGGCTCTCAACCTAGCTTCATCAGTGAAGCACTTTGCCAGAAGCTTCGGCTAAAACGCGTGAAGCTTAACTCACCAGTAAGTGGAATTGGCCAGTCTACCGTGACGGTCCACTACGGCGTCACTCTGTCGCTCGCTTCACGCTTTGGGGATAATCGTTTCACTCTGGAATGCCTAGTACTGCCGAAGCTAACAGTGTCACTACCCAGCCACCACATCAACGTCACGCGCTGGCAAATCCCACGCAATCTTCCGATGGCTGATCCCCAGTTCAACATCAGCCAGAAGGTTGACATTATTATTGGCGCTGAACTGTTCTTTTCATTATTAGAACATCAGCAAATTTCACTCGCCGTTGGTTGTCCGTTGTTACAGAAAACCGTACTGGGATACGTCGTGTGTGGAAAAGTCACTGATCCAGCTCCTGATCCACTGGCAGTCCAAAGCAGTCACGTTTGTACAGACGACCGTCTCGACAAGCAACTCGAACGTTTTTGGGAAATCGACAACTTCGACGTCGGAAAAGCTTACACTCCCGATGAACAACGATGCGAAGACCATTTCCAACAAACCGTTGAACGAGATTCGGATGGAAGGTACATTGTTCGTCTACCGCTGCGAGAGGAAATGCTGCCGATGTTGGGCGATTCCTACTCGCTCGCACTCCGTCGGCTTCAATCTATGGAGAAGAAGTTCGCTGTCGATGAAGGTTTTCGTGTTGCCTATCACGAATTCCTAAAGGAGTATGAAAGTCTGGGACACATGGAGGAGGTGAATCCGTGCTCGTCGCGTAACCCACAGTATTTCCTACCCCACCATGCCATCCACCGTCCTGAAAGTTCAACTACGAAAACACGAGTCGTTTTTGATGGATCCTGTCGAAGCTCAACCAGCTTGTCGCTCAACGATATTATATTCGTCGGACCGACAGTACAGCCAGCTCTGTTCTCTACTGTTATCAACATCCGCTTCCCTCGGTACGCCGTGACAGCTGACGCCGAGAAGATGTTTCGACAGATCTGGGTGAATCCAGATGATCGAATGTATCAGCAGATATTGTTCCGGAAAGATCCATCAGAACCAGCTCGAATCTATCAGTTGAAAACCGTTACCTATGGTCTTGCTAGCTCCCCTTTCCACGCTGCTCGGGTGCTTCACCAGTTGGCCACTGACGAAGGAGAACGATTCCCGTTGGCGGCCTCCGTGATCAAGAAAGGAATGTACGTGGACGACGTACTCATCGGCCACGACGACCAGGTCACACTTGCCGAAACTTGTCAGCAGTTGATGGAAATGCTACAAAGGGCCGGATTCGTACTCAGGAAATGGGCAACCAACAACATCGCCGTTATCGCAAGCATTCCTCGTCAGTTGTGGGAAACCAAGTCCGAACTGGAAATCGATCGCTCAACTACTGTCAAGACCTTAGGACTTATCTGGTTTCCCCAGTCGGACTCATTCCAATTCAAGATCCCAGCTCTACCAGTTCTGGAGATGGCGACTAAGCGCCTCGTCGTCTCCGAAATGTCTCAACTGTTTGACCCTCTTGGACTTCTTGGACCAGTAGTAGTAAAGGCGAAAATGTTCGTCCAAACACTTTGGGCAGAACAATTGTCTTGGGACAACCAGTTGTCCGATGAGCACGCCACCTGGTGGGCAAGCTACCGGTTGGAGCTCAGCCAGTTACAAACACTTTCCGTGCCGCGCAGAGTGGTGCAGAATGGCCAGTATAGTCTACACTGTTTCTGCGATGCATCGAAAGTAGCATACGGTTGCTGCATCTACGTCGTTTCGCGTGCTGAAAACGGACAGACCTTCAGCCATCTCTTAACAGCCAAGTCTCGCGTAGCTCCACTTCGTGGGCAATCTATTCCTCGATTGGAATTGTGTGCTGCTCTTCTCGGCAGCCAGCTTGCCAATAATCTTCGTCAGACAACAGATTTCGTTGAACCTCCAACATTTTGGACGGACTCCAGCATCGTTCTACACTGGATCAAGTCTCAGTCAAATGTATGGAAGGTATTCGTGTCGAACCGGATTGCAGAGATTCAACGCCTTACCAAGGGCTGTAATTGGAGACACGTACCGTCGGAATTCAATCCCGCTGACAATATTTCTCGAGGAATGATGGCAAGTCAGATTTTGAAGAACAAATTGTGGTGGCATGGACCGAGTTTTATAAAAGATCCCGTGGATAGTTGGCCTGAATGTGTAGTTTCAATGCCAGAAACTCCCGATTTGCAACAAGAAGCGTGTCCTGCAATCATGCTACATAGTATTCTCGTCGGCTCATCGTTGTTCGACCGATTCTCGGATTTAGCCAAGCTGGTTCGCGTCGTAGCATATTGCTACAGATTTTTCCGGAATACCAGGTTTCTCCGTAGCGAACGCATCATAGGTTCACTGACTCCAGAGGAAAGTGAACATGCGCTGAAAATTCTCGTAAGACAAGTGCAACTAGAATCATTTCCCCTCGAAATCCAGTACTATCGTCACACAAGAGATGCCCTTTCTTCTGCATCTCCTCCAAAATCATCAATCAAAGACCTGAAGTTGTTCATGGATCATTTCGGCTTGCTCAGGCTCAGTGGAAGACTAGCCAACATGAAGGTACCGTACGACACACGTTTTCCGATTCTCCTCCCGGCTGACCATCGACTTAGCTGGCTCATCGCTCGATCTAGTCACATCC
This sequence comes from Aedes koreicus, assembly GCA_024533555.2. Classification (NCBI taxonomy): domain Eukaryota; kingdom Metazoa; phylum Arthropoda; class Insecta; order Diptera; family Culicidae; genus Aedes; species Aedes koreicus. Next base: position 12,532 of record JAHHFK020005606.1, on the reverse strand, counting down.
GAACACTTCACGGTGGTCCAACGCTTACGCTCGCGACTATCCGCCAGCGATTCTGGCCAATCCGAGGTCGGCAACTAGCACGCAAAGTAGTACGTCAATGCGTAACCTGTTTCCGATGTCAACCACAACTGGCACAACAAATCATGGCACCGCTCCCGTCTGTTCGCTTATCGCCAGCTAGACCGTTCATCCACTCTGGGATGGATTATTGTGGGCCGTTTCTCGTACGTCCGTTAAGTGGTCGGGGCGCGTCGGTAAAAATATACGTCGGTCTATTCGTGTGTCTTGTAGTGAAGGCCGTGCATCTCGAAGTCGTCGCCGATCTAACGTCCGTCGCCTGCATAAATGCCGTCAAACGCTTCGTTGCTCGTCGCGGCCGAGTACTCGAAATACACTGCGACAACGCAACTGCTTTCGTCGGTGCAGACCGTGAACTACGCGCGATGCGAGAGGAGTTCCGTCGTCAATTCCTATCCGAAGACTGGGAAAATTTCTGTTTGGAGAACGGAATCAAGTTTCGCTTCATCCCGGCTCGTTCACCGCATTTCGGTGGAATCTGGGAAGCCGGAATAAAATCCTTCAAGCACCATTTCCGGCGCATCATGGGCAATCGCTCCTTCACTGTGGACCAGCTCCAGACCGTCGTTGCCCAGATCGAATCAGTCCTCAATTCCCGTCCTCTTTCTCCGCTTACAGATTCTCCCGACGATTGTGGCGCTCTGACTCCTGGTCACTTCCTAGTTGGTGAGCCGCTCGTGGCCATTGCTGAGCCTAATTTGATCGATTTCAATCCGAATCGTTTGTCGCGTCTCCAGGAGATGAAACGCTCTGTACAACATCTCTGGCGTTGCTGGCAGTTAGATTATGTTAGTCAACTCCAGCAGCGAACGAAGTGGAAGAAATCTCAACCCGATGTCCGCACTGGTCAGCTGGTGTTGATCAAGCAGTCGTCAGCACCACCACTCCAGTGGCCACTGGGGCGCATAATCGAAACCGTAGCTGGAAACGATGGAAGAGTCCGAGTGGTCGTGGTCAAGACCGCGTCTGGGCAGTACAAACGAGCGGTCACGGAGATTGCTATCCTACCTTCCGAGGGAATTAGAAAAGACGATACCGTTGTTGTCAGCTCGTGACTGGCCCAAGTTAGCAGTGGATTCCGTACATTCCGATAACCGTACAGATGATGGTTGAACCGGACGGGTTCAACGGCGGCCGCCATGTTACCGATGATCATGACAATAAATTAGATTATAAAACAATCCACAACCTCATGCCATGAACTTTGTATTTACCCTATGAACTACATTTACGTTATAACAATCGACCGAGTCACTCATGTAAACACAAAACAATACCGAATTGAATCGTTGTTGTACTCGAACACACCACACTAGAGAGCATAAAGACAGTTGAATAAAGCCAGTAAACGAAATCGCACGCTTTTCTCTATCCCGTCGGTCGATCCGAAACCTGGACTTTGTTTTCGAGATAAAGTTGATTGGACCTGAGAACATTCTAATTTTCTTCCCGTCAATACGAACTGTTGTGCTAATATCTCGAGTGCCTCCGTCTGGTCATCATCGCGTGTGCATCGCCGCTTAAGTGTCGCAAACACAGCAACAATAATACACCACACACACCACACCTTAAAACCCCCCAAAAACCCCCGCCCCCCCCATACCCCCCCCTCTTCCCCCCCCCCCCTCCCCCCCCCCCCCCCCCCCCACAACCTCCCAAACCCCAAAACAATCTCCTCTCCACCCCCTTTTCCCCCCGTTCCCCCCCAAATCCCCCCAAACTTTAAATATATTCTTTAATTTTTCCATCCCTTTCTTAACCAATACCCCTCCACCTCCTCTTTTTTAACATGATCCTTTAACGCATTTACAGGAACATCTAGATAAATGACCAAATGTGGTTTTATAAGTTCGGAAATAGTATTCTTCACCAAATCGTAATGAACAGAACGGGCGCCCTTAGATATGTAGCCGTTCTTGAACATGGTTTCTACGAAAACAAAATCCGAATACACGCAACGGTCTAGCACGACTATTTCTCCGGGAGAAAAAAGATGAGCCAATGCATCAATGTACTGCGAGTAACGTTGCATTAGCATACGAATTTGAAAAGTTGCGACATTTTTATGGGTTGGATTCTGCTGAAATTTGTTCACATTAAAATTTTGTACATTTGGTGGTAACTGCGGGTCCAGTTTGCGCAAATCGTACCCATATGAGTTAACATAGTAATTGTCCATTGTAGCTTCCGGGAAGTACTTCATTTCCAATTCGGTCGCAAGCTTCTTTGCAAATGCCGACTTACTGGCAGCGATTGGACCATCCACAACTACTACTTGTCATAAAAAAACCCAATAATTCTATAAATATTTCACTCACATCACCTTCAAAATTTTCTTATTACCTTGACTATTATTGCGTGCAATGATGAAATCCTCGTCCAAAAAGTGATCTTTACAGAAACGTTTCCAGGCAGTTGTATCTCTGTTCCAATACCAATAAAAGCTAAAGTTGATGCTAATTATATTGCAATTGCTTGTTGGTGATGTTGAGCATCAAAAGTTCAGCTGTCAAAACAAATGCAACTCAAAACACATTCACACACACACACACACACACACACACACACACACACACACACACACACACACACACACACACACACACACACACACACACACACACACACACACACACACACACACACACACACAAACACACACACACTGATGATGGCTCTCATGTGTTCACACATACATATTCGTTTCTAATGTTTCTGGAACACGTTGAGGGCGCTTCGAACATGTCGACTGAAACAGAGAGGGAGCTGTGTGTCTTGATATTGGGGGTCTTTGCTCAAAAGCAACTCTGAAATTGCTCGAGATGAAGAGCTGTCTTGCCCCTTGCTTTAAATATTTTTTTTTTTTTTTTTTTTTTTTTTTTTTTTTTTTTTTATATAATTGATTTGAGTTGTCATATGTCTTATATAATAGATAAATTATAAATTATTAATATAAAAAATAAAAAGATGTGGGGAAAAAAAATTTTTTTTTTGTGAATGTTTGAGCACATTACAAAACAAACAACTCTATGGCTCGACAATACACATACTTATTTTCAAAATAACTTCTCAAATGCTAATAGTCTTGTTTTATCAACCATTGATATGTATTGTATTTAAAATAGCAAGGTCCTACTGCACGTTGTTTTGATCGAAGTTGGAATCCAAAAATTATCAACAAATTTCATACAATACACAATTTCCATGAGATTAAATCAATGAGAAAAAAATAATATTTCTAATCCAAGAAATATTTAACCATCACAACCATTGGCTAATAACAATGTCTCACTGTGCAGCAGCTCACGTGTAAAATCTGTAAAAAAAAATGCCCTTAAGACGTTCAATGACTGTTGCAGTGTATGGGCACTACACATACACTCACTTCAGTGTTAATTTGAAATCGCTACCGTGATACACGTTGTCGCCGCATTTAACCGAGCAGAGCTTCCCAATGGGTCATTTTGATTTTGTTTTTCTTCTTATGGACATGATCTTGAACCAACCAACGATAATAATGATGATGTTGATGATGATGATGACGCAGATGAAGGGGCACAACCCCCTTCTTCGTGGAGTTACAACGCATCAATCTTAGCGCATCTCACCAGACGCAGGAAGTTGTTATGCTCGAGCACTTGACCACTGTTCCGTTCCTTCTTCACTCCGTTGGTATGGCCATTATCGGTTCGGCCCGAGCTGACATATTTATCAAAATAATTTACAAAACGCTGGACAACTCGTCGTTCGAAACGTGGCTTCCGTTTTCTTTTTTATCCAATTTTCAGTCGATGGTATTTCCATTTTAAAGTGAGACTTGTATGTCTGTGCCCGGTGGTTGTTGCTACAGAGTCTCATGGGAAGGGCATAACCATTCTCTTCTAATCAAAAGCTTCTTCAAATTGCATTCTCCAACGTTGTCGTCTTCCCCGTCAGCCGAAATCGATCTAAGCTTGATGGTTTTTTTTTCGGTTGATATTAATTTCAGTGTCAGTCTCGATGGATAATGTGCGAGTGTGATGGAGAGGTTTGGAGAAAAGAAGGCTCTACCCCAAAATGATTTATGCATATCGACCAGGGCATCTACGTCAGCAGAAGAGATGTTGCTGGCATAGCGTGCGTAACTTGGAAGCTTTGAAGTTGATATTTTTTGCTAAACTACTGTAGATGGAATAAGGCAGGTTTCGGACACTTTTTACGGCCATTTCTGATGTGTTGGCAGATAGCATGAAAAGTGTTGCCAGGAACTACCTTCAGTCATGTTTCAACTGGGAATATGTTTTCGATACTAACATGACATCACTGGTCTCATTCCGCTTTTGTGTCAGTATGCTGGCCCTTTTGGCGGCGCACCTAATAAATATTTAAATTAGCTTCAATCAAAAGCAAAACGCCTTTCAGGTCCTGATTGATTTTCTAATTTTTCGATAATTCCAGCGGCTAGCGTTTTCTTTTTTCCCACTCTTCCACCGACGGCCCACTAATCAATATGCCATGATCAGTAATTTTCAGCTCGGACCGAACAGTAGCAGTTGGAAGGCTTTCGGATCTGGACGAATAACTGTACAATGATGTTTCTGTTTTTTTTTCTCCATTCGCTCTTTCGTGTACGGCGAATCGATCGTCGGCAGTATTAGGTAAATATATTACTAAAAATATAACAAAAAGTGAGCTGAAAGATGATAGGATCATCAGGAGAGAATCTGATCGTAATTCACGGCAATGATCCTGCTACTGGAATGTGAAATGCAAGCCCGTGGCATTAGAAGGCACAGTGCAGCAAAGGTTGGAATTTTGGCCCGAGGGCTCACTAGAAAGCAGCAGTCCCAGAAGTAGACCTTGGAGACCCGGGGCGCTCGCTCGTAGATGGTATCCAGGATGAGTGAGGTCTGAAGGGATTTTGTTAGAGAAAAGATTCAAGATTCGTTAGGATTAGAATGGAAAGCTACTTACCGTTCTAACGCATCGCAAGATGACTTCCTGAACTGCTGTCATGTTCGGAAACTGGTACAGTAAATTTTCCTCGAGATAAACATCGTACAGAAATAGCTTTTTGATGGATTCAAAGTGGTTGAAGTATTGCTGCAACTGTTGGATAACGCATTTGAGATCGGTGGTTGGTAAGTTCTAGTCGGTGCTACTTACGTATGCTCTTTCGGAGGGTCGAACGCTGAATCGTCCCTCTCTGACGGTGTGATTCGAAATCCCTATCGTGCTCAGCAATGGCAAATGGTCTCCCAGTGGGGCTAAGTTCTCTACAAACGTGTGAAGAATTTCCAAATTCGGCAAATTCCATGGTTTCAGACTGAAGTCCTTTTCGATTCGCAGCCGAAGTTGTAATTTCTATAATGGCGATGGATTAAAATCAACTCATTGTTCCAAATTGGAATATTTACCCTCAGACCGTGCAGGCTTGCAATTGCATTACACGCATCCAGGCACAAATCAGCTCCTATAATCGAAAGCGATTGCAGCCTTTGGCAGTGCCGAAGCATAGGAGCGTACCCGAGCAAAAAATCATTGTGGCGAAATGCTATGCCAAGATTTTTCAACTGACCTAAGGTTCGGGCGAATTTCCCTCCAATTTCACTGGGACTGGAAATCCGATCCGGGAAAAACGAATCCGATTGAAGTTTTAGCGTTCGTAATTTTTCAAAATGATCCATATCGCAACACTCAAGAAGCAGCCGCAGCTTGTTGGTCTTGACAAACAGCTCCTCGAGCTGCCGTGCAACGCTTGCAACTAGTTGCATATCCTCATGTTTACTAATGGTGATACGCAATCTCGTTAGATTCCTTGAGATATTCCACCTCCGAATCTGCGATACATCACAAAACTCAAGACAGCAAATGGTCAAACTATTCAAATTCGGAAATCTACTCGTTTCGCCGCTACTCTCACCAAACAGCTCCTGTAGAAGATCGGTTTGAACTACCTTGAGAGTCAGTTCCTCTACATGGCCGATGACCTTCTCGCAAAGCAACACTCTTCGAAGCAAATTCAAAAATTGTTTTCGGATCACCGATTTTTGAATAGATTCATTATCGCGAATGCTGATGCACGGAAATTTTACACAACTGTCGAACAGTTTCACACTCACGGGATCCACTTTGAACGTACGCCGCTTCATGAAACGTTTGATCGACAATATTTCATACCAACTTCTGCAAACCAGATGCAGCGGCCGTCGTTCTCTGCCAGTTAATTTGTCAAATATGTTGCAAAGCACCTGTAAGGACAACAAACTTCAATTCAACGTTTCAACGATAAAAGTTAAAAATTACCTCAATCGGTAGACATTGTATTTGCAGCATTGCTAAATGCAAAATAATTGACAAACAGAGCAAATGCTTACTGCGATCACCGCACCGCAGTTGCTGCACTGTGCCGGCAGAACATCTGATCCTGATCATAGAACTCACACACCCTCGTCTCTGCATCACGTCGTCACCGTCGCCAGGCAACGAAGGATCGACCGAGCATTACTCTACTGCCGTCAGGAGCAATTGAATCAAATTTTCAAGACATACCTCGTGCGTCGTAATCTATGACCAGCGCCAGCATGCAACAGAATGTCGAAAACGAAGGTAAGGACGAAACGCACCCTGCGAGAACGGCTCGTTGCATTTCTTGATGTTGTCGTGAATTTGTGCGCCTCCCGCATGCTTACTGTATGTTGGTATCCGAACGATCGGGAGTAGAATGCCAATAGTCGATACATGATAGAAGGGATGTTTATTTTCAGAATCTTCAGCTGATTGCAACGTGATCACTGTATGGATTTTCCGTTACCAAGGCAGCATCAAGTACGGTGAGGGTGGAAAAGGGGTTGTGATGGTTGACTTGCGCAAAGGCAGTCACCTGTCACCTGTCTACTCTGGTAAACGCTTTAATAATTTCGATTCGTTAGAAGCGTTAGTGTACCAATAGTTGTGTATGGAGCCTCCATACACAACTATTGGTTAGCTAACGCTTCTTACGTGCCGCAACAGTTGAAGTTTTTATCATAAAGAAAACGAGTTTTTGTTTTGGCTCAGGACGTACCAACACACCGGTCCCAAGCTCGGTCCCAAGCTCGGTCCCAAGCTTAATGATTCGCCCCTAAAACCGTAACTCACACCAAAACACTCTCAAGTATTCTGTCAAAATAACATAGCGAATCAAAATAAAAACAAAGATAGGGAAACTGCCCCCATATTAATCTCATTGTTCCTATATTCATCATACGATGAATCAAACAATTGGGCAGTTGAAGGATCGGTTTCGTTTTCTAATAATGTTTGCTTACGTTAAATAACTACAACAAACATTATTAATCGATCCTGTCACGTGTATATCGTTTTTTTTTTCAAGTAGGATGAATTGCAAAGTGATGAGATTAATATAGGTACATCTGACCTACTTGTACCAAAAGGTACTGAGAAGCGCAGGACTGCATGGCAAGGTGCAGACTGCAAGGTGTATTTCGGAACTAGGGGTTCTACAACAGTGAACCAATTTCAAATCGCTAGTTGCACATTGATGGTTGACTCAGCTGCAGCCCACTCAATCTATTCCTTATCACGTCTTGAACCTTCGACCAAAATTTCGAGCTTATTTGGTTGCGAACTCAAGCTACACTGGTTCTTTTATATGAGAATTACTACGGGAAAACAATACTTATTTTTCTCGCATATACGAAAATCAATTGGTTTTGGTGGTATTGAACAAAACTAGAATAATTGAACATTATACAATTTCGAATGTCATCATGCTTAAGTGCAGTGAAGATGAGAGCAAAATTATTGGTTCTCCCATATCAATTTCCATAGAAGTTCAGTTGGCCACCAAATGAGAATAATCTGGACGGGATTTGAAATCGATTGAGAGGGTAGATGTTTTGAACCACCCTATTATCTTATCATATATATAATAGCCCTGTTTGTCTGTCCGGTGACTAGCCAACCAGACGCAGCACGCGGGGAAATTCTCACAAAAAATAAAATATTTGACAATTCAATTCTTTTTTACTATCAGATGCAGAAAACAAAACCAGTGACAACCTTAGACAACCAGACACAGCATTTGATGAAAAAAATCACAGACAACAGACGTTGAAAATTTTGATTTTTTTTAATGCAGAAAAGAATCTATCACACTTAGTTGTCGCATGTCAGGCTGCTATCATCATCATATATATAATAGCCCTGTTTGTCTATCCGGTGACAAGCCAACCAGACGCAGCACGCGGGGAAATTCTCACAAAAAAATAAAATATTTGACACTTCAATTCTTTTTTACTATCAGATGCAGAAAACAAAACCAGTGACAACCTTAGACAACCAGACACAGCATTTGATGAAAAAAATCACAGACAACAGACGTTAAAATTTTTGATTTTTTTTAATGCAGAAAAGAATCTATCACTCTTAGACAACCGAATGCAGCAGTTGCTTGAAATAACACAGACAACAATAAAAAACGCCGTCGTTCGACAAGCGAGCCCACATGTCAAATACGACATGAGCGCCGCCGTGGCCTATCGTCAATCTACTGATTTTTAATTAAACCACTAAAATCATATCTGTTTGTCTGTGCCGAGAAGATCGAGCTGACTTGGAGGATGCTTTGTTGTTAAATTTTGACATTTTGTGTCGGTCACCATCCTCATCGAAGCCAACTTCACTCCGATGCTCTTTACACGGAACCATAAATCTACCCAAATTTGAGTTGTTTTCACCCTTTTCACCCACCTCAATGGTTGCAGGCCAATATGAGTAAAGTTAACATCGCGCTGGGTAGTTCACATTTACACCCCGTGAAAAATGTTTACTCTCTCGCTAATAAAATTTATATTGATATTGTATATATTTTGTATGTATGTATGTAAAAGATACCACTCATCGTTGCAGGCACAGCCATAAGACAGTGGATCGTCCTCTACGAATGATTTGATCAAGTTCGACATCTGCCTGTATTCAATTTAACACTGTCTGAAGGGCCAAAAACGGATGGGCGGACTCGTAAGCAGAGACACTTACGCGTAATCCGCGGGATAATGAGAATCTCCTTCCAATGCTAGAATCCTACAACCTAATGTCGAACAAGCCATCAAACGTGAGGACTTCCCAATGAGTGGGTAGAAGAGCTCGCCATCAATTCACGAATTGTTAATGACAGGGAGTTGGCAATTCCACTCTCCCCATCCAATTCGCTTCAATCCGGTGCTCTGATGGTCCCTTCCCAACCCTTTTTATTTGATGTATAATATTGTGATGTTCATATAATAATGTAGAGTATTTTTCTTCATAATAATAATCTTACCTTCCCTGGTCTACCTGGTTGTAAATAATACAATATGATGAAATAACTGAAACAATGATAGACATATGAAAATTATATGCTGCTTGGTGCCTCATTACAGCTCAATCATTGGTAGTTGAATGTAACTCCGGAATGTGAAACCTTTTTGCCAAACCATTTCGTAATTAAATGAAGTATAAACATGCATTATGGCATTTAAGTTTATACTAAATAATAAAAAATATGTACGTATTTATAACATATGGGTCATAATCAGCAGAATTGAAAAGCATTTATTAATTTTAATAATATCCAATGATATAATTTAATAGAAAAGAACCTTGAGCTACAATGACAAAAAAATAGCTATAATATCTGGAACAAACTTCCTTGTACCCTTGAAGCAGATAAAATTTAATTATTATTTTTATTATTTATAGTAATAATTTCAATATGTTTTTAATAATATACAATATCAAATACTAAATAATGTATATGTAATTATAAAATGCAGACATTTGCCTCTTCGGCAGCGGTGTTAGTTGCTTTAAACTCTGAAATAACGGAAATTTCCAATGTGATATAATGAAACATAGTTGATCTCCTGGCAGCCGTTTTGCTAGGAAAATGTAAGCAAACAATAAGGCGAAATAAATTCCCTATGAATATGATTATTGCCTAAAAACGGAAGCTTAATAAATCTGAAATAAAAAGAAATAAAAATAAAAACAAGAGGAAATTTGATTTATCCGCTAACTTTTGTTTCCCACTGGGCCCATAAATGATTCTTTATGCCTGTCTAATAGAAGATGTAGGATCAATGTTAGGTTTTGTATTTTTAATTGTCTTATGATAAAGAAGGGAAAAAATTGCATTAAAAACCATCGTATCTTTTCATATACATAGCGTGAGTTAGGTTGGCTTAGACTCACAACGATGCATAAATGCGAAGCTGAAAATAGCATTAAAAATATTGTGAAGGTTTTGTGATAATATAAAATTATAATAACCATTACACTTGTTATGTCTGCAGATTGTGGTCCTGCTACAATTGTAAACGGACTTGCATTATCATAGCCACGAGGGAAAAAATAATCTTAAATTATTATACCTGAAATTAGCACTGAAATTATTATTATCTGAAATTAGCACCGTCGGACCGTATTAAGAATACTTCCATTTTTCGTGGTAGGGTAAGATTTCAGCATACTACCTTACCGGGTCGCGCTGCCGATGCCAGGACAGACCGCACCTCCTTGGTGGACACAGACGCTCGGCACGCACCTCCTCAATCTAGCTGAAGTCAGAAGGACAACAGTGCCCAGGCTGCACTACCAGCTAAGTACGCAACCCTTAGCTGGCGGTCTTTGTCATCTCTTGACCCGTGGAAGCATGAGGTAGGAACTTGTGAGGACCAGGGCTATGTTGCGGGGACGCACGCTCCCTGCCCATTGTCGACTCACCATTTTGCAGCCCCTAGATTACAAAACGCTTCCTGGACCACAATTCTATACTGTAAGCGAAGACAAAGACATCCCCGAAACGGAGAAGGCAAAATTTTTACCGAAAAAATCTGCAAGAAGGTTATGGCTTGGCTGGCAATATGCGAGTGTGGTAAAACATCTAGTCCGAACAACACAACGGAGACGATGAACACTCAGAAATACGTTAAGGAATGTCTCCAGAAGCGATTATTGCCGATGATCCGGTAAGACGAAGGCCGGGCAGTGTTTTTTCATTCTCGACTTGGCGTCATGTCATTACGCAAAGGACACTTTAGAATGGTGCCAAAAAGTCAAAATGTATGTTTCGTGCCGAAAGACACGAATCCGCCGAACTGCCCGGAGGCACGGCCATTCGAGACTTTTCTGGCTTTAACTAAAGCAAAGCTTCGAAAATTCATAAAACCAGCGGATGACATCCAAAAATTTAAAAGCATTGACCAAAAGTGGACAAAATGGTGGGAAGTACCACTGTGCAGAAGCTAATGGGTCATGTTCGAGGAAAAGCTAGGAGTCCTGGCTATGACAAAAATATTTGACCTAACCAGAGGAAAATATAATATAAAACACAAATACAAATATTATTTGCCAACGAAATTTATTAAAACTAAAAAAAATCATGACTTTTTTATCATTTTGAAAGTGAACTTATACTTTCTGGAACAGTCTATAAAAAAAAGGAGTTGAAGGTTTTTCTCAACAATTGCTTCAAGATGAAGGATCTCGGTGAGACAAAATATTGTTTGTGACTCTGAATCCCCCATGACAGCTCGAAAGGCAAGCTCTGGCTGGATCAGCAACATCATTTTAATTTGGCAAACTACAATCCTGTGTCATCACTCGAGGAGATGCAAACACGAAGCTCGACAAATCGATATGTCCAATCCGTCATATTTAAGAAACCTGTGGGTTCCTTGACATACATCGCGTAAGCCACAAGGCCGGACATCGCGTTTGCTGTGAATTTGGTGTGTCAGTTCAGCAGCAACCCTGGTCGTAGACACTGGGAAGTGATGAAGCGGATCATGTGATACCTAAAGGGAACCTTCGAAATCGCTTGGAATATTTGCAAGAAGGCAATTCACAACAGACGGGATACACGGACGCGGATTGGGAAGGAGAGGCAGATACTCGGAATTCTACAACCGGATTTCATGGAACAGTAAGCGGCAGGAAATTGTCGACTACGACGGGCTGGGCATGTCGTAAGAATGTCGGACGACAGCCCAGATAACATAATTCTCGAAAACGAACCAACGGACACAAGAAGCAAAGGCGCTCAACGAGCAAGGTGGATCGATCGACAGCGAGTTGGCGAGGTAAAGCCGTGGACCGAATAGAATGGAGACAACTTCATTAAAAAAAATTTGCAATTTATACTCCGTGGAGGGTTAAAAGTCAAATATAAATCATTTTAACTAGGGCATGAGTTAAATTGAACCATGTATCAACTGTTTTGATATGAAGAGCATTAAGAAATATAAGTTGCAACTGTTGTGATCGACGCACAATGGTCAAGAATGCTCTGTTGGTGTGCTGTCAGTTGTCATCTGACTCCTCCAGAAATCATGTTAGATCTCTCAACCGTTAACTACAGTGACTTAAATCGTTTTTAATATCCAAAGCACTTGATGTATATTAAGACGTATTAGATTTGTCCAATACTGCA
>JAHHFK020005605.1:0-85598 GCA_024533555.2 Aedes koreicus | reverse complement strand
CCATGTTAACTGTACGCATATCGCCTCCAGTTTATACTGATATCCGTTATCATATGCGATCTTGTGTTTACTGGGTTGACTGCTAACGTAAATAAATGATATAACACATTGAAGATTGTACCCTAAAAAAATGCAACCCTTTCTTTGTGTATAACAAAGTTATTTTGGAAAGTACTAGTTTGGAGTGTAATGTGCAAAATTTCGTCACAATCTGTGGAGTGGTTATTGAGATGGCTTCAAAGAAAGAAGTCCAGCAGACAATGAAGCGGGCCGGACTTCATGTATTCAAGCTAAGGAAGGAGTTAGCGCTCAACTTCTGAACCAAGCAGACGTGTTTACGCTGATGTTAATTTGGAAGTCGATCTCAAGCTTATTATCTATCAATTTCGTTGCATTATTTTTAATCGCCGTCGAGTATTTTTTGTGTACAACGACGTCGTGATGGTGCGCCGCGAAAACACTTTCCGCATAGATTATGCGGCATTGACAAAAAAACCGGACTATCTGAAAGTGCAAAGTTTCGTTGGAACTGTTCTAGGCTTGAAACCAGGTGAAGTGTTGAGAATACAGTGTAGCCAAAGCCTCGGATGTGCCTTGAAGATGTTCGATTTGTCTGAGGACGTGTCGGACGAAACTATCTCTACATTCCTATCAGCATACGGAAACGGTAATCTCTGTGCGTGAGCAGATGTGCGGAACCGACCAACAGTTTCTATTTCCAAACATCTCAACTGGTGTTAGAATTGCGAAGATGGTAGTTCAGCACAACATTGAATCGTGGGTTGTCATAGACGGTGAATCGACGTTCTTGTCCTATTTCGGCCAACGTCCAAACCTGTCGACACTGCCGCGAGTTCGTCCATATAGGAGCGTCCTGCGTGCAGAATAAAAAGTTGATTGTGCAAAAATCATATGCTGATGCAACAAAACAACCAACAATAAAGCCAGCGAAAACAATACCAAAGCCGCAGATCTCGAAACCCACAGGGCCGAGTAAATCTTCGTCGGGTTTTAGATATCCACCACCGAAAAAGCAGAAACATCAACAACAGATGCCACCACGGCAAGACCGATCGACACGCAATCGGAAACAATATTTCCTCCACTCGCCACACCAATAATACCGATTTCAGGTCGAAAGTCACCATCGGAAAATAGTTCGTTGACCTGTCATCCAGTTCATCAACCCGTCCTCAGTGGCGATGTACTACAAAAACCCGAAGACCCATCTACTAGTGGCAACTCTGATGGAAATGAGACAGACGAATCAGCCATCAGCACACGTTCCAGAGCACGCCGTCAAACAAGGAAACGGCGAGACGACAGCGACAACGAGCGAGGAATCTATAAAAATGGATCAATTCACTAGCTACAACGTTGCCACTATCAACATCAATACGATCACAAACGAAACAAAAATCAACGCTCTTCGGACTTTTTGTAGAACGATGGATCTCGACATCTTGTTCCTGCAGGAAGTGGAGAACGAGCAGCTCTCTATCCCTGGCTATAACCTTATAGCAAACGTTGATCAAAACCGGAGGGGGACGGCAATAGCGCTAAAAGACTACATACGATTCTCTCATGTCGAGAAAAGTTTGGATGGCAGACTGGTTGCTCTCCGAATTGAAAACACGACATTGGCAAATATATATGCACCATCGGGAACAGCTTTGCGCGCTGAACGAGAGCATTTTTTCAATAATACCATAGCTTTTTATCTACGACACAACACCGAACATATACTACTTGCCGACGACTTCAATTGCGTGCTGAGACCATGTGATGCATCGGGATACAATAACAGCCCGGCTCTGCAGTCTACTATACAGCAGCTGCAACTCAAAGATGTATGGACAAAACTGTATCCCTCGATCCTTTCACCTACATTTATAACACACAACTCGTTTTCCAGACTCGATCGCGTGTATGTTAGCAATGGACTCTGTACGCATCTGCGAAATGCAGCAACACATGTATGCTCCTTCACAAACCACAAAGCGCTTACTGTACGGATATGCCTTCCCACCCTCGGTCGTCAGCCTGGTCGCGGTTATTGGTCGTTGCGTCCCCATCTCCTAACAAAAGAAAACATCGACGAATTTCAGATTAGATGGCAATATGTGACTCGACAAAGACGGAACCTCCCAAGCTGGATCTCGTGGTGGTTATCACTCGCAAAACCGAAAATCCAATCCTTTTTTCGATGGAAATCACGTGAGGCATACCTCCAAAACAATTCAGTACACCAACGCTTATATACACAGCTACAGCAAGCATATGATGGTTATTTTCAAAACCCAGCTATGATTACTACGATCAACCGTGTGAAAGCACAAATGCTTGCCCACCAGCGCATTTTCTCGCAGAGTTTTATGCGTATCAACGATACTTTTATCGCAGGGGAAAGCATAAGCACGTTCCAACTGGGCGAAAGACGAAAGAAAAAAACTGTTATCACAGAGTTGCTTAGCGAAAACGACGAATCGTTTGACACATCCGAAGCTATTCAGAACCATTTGCTCAGATACTTCAGGGAACTTTACACGGCTACAGACGAAAACGATGGAGCACGGTATCTCTTCCAATGCGAGAGAGCGATACCCGAAAACGATGAGGTCAACGAGGCTTGTATGGCTGAAATATCAACAGCAGAAATTCTGGCTTCTATTCGCACATCGGCAAAGCGTAAGGCTGCGGGCAGCGACGGGCTGCCCATCGAATTTTATCAACACACGTTCGACGTCATCCATCGAGAGTTGAATCTCGTATTAAATGAAGCTATGACAGCGGATTTCCCATCCGAATTTGCCAACGGCGTGGTCGTGCTAGTGAGAAAAAGGGGAACAGTGAACACCGCACGAGGATATCGCCCGATCAGTCATCTAAACTCAGACTTCAAAATTCTCAGTAGAGTTTTGAAAGCACGACTAGAGCTCGTAATGAAGACTCATCGTATTTTGAGTAATTCTCAAAAGTGCTCAAACGATGGACACTCAATTTTCGAAGCTACCCTCCCTCTTAAAGATCGGATTGCACAACTAATAGCGAGGAAACGGAAAGGCAAACTAATAAGCTTTGACCTTGATCATGCCTTTGATCGGGTATCTCATTCATTCCTATATGGAATAATGCATCAACTAGGTATAAATCCAGCATTGATCGACCTACTAGCTCGTATTGCAGAACGATCCTCTTCTCGGCTGATGGTTAATGGGCACCTCTCTCAAAGTTTTCGCATCGAACGCTCGGTCCGACAGGGAGATCCGTTAACGATGCTTCTCTTCGTCATCTACCTCCATCCGTTACTTCACCAAATAGAGCGAATCATCGGTCCCGACCTCCTAGTAGCCTACGCAGACGATATATCTGTGGTAGTCACCAATATGCAAACGATTGAGCGCATCAATGAACTTTTCGACCAATTCGAACGCGCCGCTGGCGCAAAATTAAATCGGGCAAAGACTGTTACCATAGACGTTGGCTGCATTAATAGAGAACCCTTAGACATACCGTGGTTACAAACAACAGATAAAATTAAAATTCTAGGGGTATACTTCCTAAACTCAATCCGCGCAATGATTAAAATCAATTGGGATACACTTGTATCAAAATTTGCCCAGCAGCTGTGGTTGCATTCACTAAGAAGTCTCAACCTGCAACAAAAAGTTATTCTATTAAATACGTTCATTACGGCTAAAATATGGTATGTTGCATCCATTATTCCGCCGTATTGTATTCATACAGCAAAATTAACGGCGACCATGGGATCTTTCTTGTGGCGCGGAATACCAGCACGTGTTCCAATGGAACAATTGACACGCGACAAACTTTCTGGCGGTTTAAAACTGCATTTACCTGCTTTAAAGTGCAAAGCGCTGCTAGTGAATCGTCACCTACTGGCAAGTGATTACCTACCCTACTACCAAACTCTTCTGAACCAAGCAGCTCCTCCCCCCACTGACCTTCCGTGCCACAAACTGATTTTCCAGCAAATCTCTATCCTTCCCCCATCTATACGTGAACACCCCTCCAGCGACCGGATACATCGATTCCTTTTAGAACGGACAGGAATTCCACGGATCGAAAGGAAAAATCCAAGTTTAAATTGGAAACGTATTTGGAAAAACATCGCCATGAAACAGCTTTCATCGAACCATCGCAGCAGCCTATATTTGTTAGTGAATAAGAAAATTGAGCACCGAGAACTAATGAGAACTATCCAACGAGCGGACGGAGAGAATTGTTTGTATTGTAATGCAACAACAGAAACGCTCCAACACAAGTTTAGTGATTGCCCTCGTGTAGCACATGCATGGGTTTTGGTACAGCAGAAGATAACAATGATACAGGGCTTCAAATGGTGAGTTGACAACTTCGATGGAGGGTGCGACCGACCTCTCGTCCTCACAAGTTCCTACCTCACGCCTCCACGAGTCATATGATCACAAAAGACTGCCAGCTGAAACATGGAGACGCTGGTTGGCGTAGCCTGGGCAATGTTGTCAATCTGACAATAGCGAAGTGAGGGGGTGCGACCGAAGATCTTATACCTTTAAATCATATTGTATATTTTCTATTCTCATTTTATTAATAATTTCAGCACGCTTTGGAATCATCTTTGTATTCCAAAACTATGTAAGAGCCTGGAGCAACATACCAGTCATCAAAGGCGGAATTTGTATCTCAGCATTTCAGCATACCATTTTATTTAAAATTGCACTTCTGAACTTCAACTATTATATTCATAAAAGGCTGGCATGTGCTTATACGTAATGTAGGATTATATTTTAATGTTGTGTTTGTGGTATTATGGTAAGATAAGCCATTTCTTTCAGAAATTATCCAACCGGACTCTCCAATTGCTATCTTTGAAATGTTGCTAGAACAGTATAAAGAAAAATATTACAAATATTACAGTGTCATATAAAATAATATCTTTTATTGAAATTTTATCTTTTATATTTCGAAGGATCTATTCTGTATTCAGCTTTCCCAGGACTAGTAGGATATTGATACATATCTAACTTTTATTTATTTTTCAGTAACAATCCATTCAAGTTTGAGATTTGAATAAATTAGCATTTTTGTATATAATGATATCTTAATTTGTTGTGTACAAAATATATTATATACTAAATAACATATAACGGGGAAAGGGAGGGACCATCAGGGCACCCAAGTAAAACGATTTGGATAGGGAGCATGGGACTGCCTCCTCCCTATTGTTAACATTTCGCGGAACGAGGGCGGGCTCTTCAACCCCATCTATTGGGTTTATTCTGTCAATCGAGGGCTCGATTCTAGTGCTGTCTGTGTGACCTTGCTTTTGGAAGGAGATTCTTTTCCCTATATTCGCGGGTTTCGCGTAAGTGTCTCTGCTTACGGGCCCGCCCAAACGTTTTTGGCCCTTCATACAGGAGCTTGATGATCACAAACAACAATAGAATCCTGATCAAATCGTTTTTCAGATTATTCCACTGCTATGGAAAGTTACCTTGCTGCAATAGATGGTAGTATTACATCATCATCATCATAAGCAGAAGATAACAATGGTACTTGGAGGATGGCGAAGACTGACGTTTGATGAGATGCTTCGACCTGTACTATGGAATATAAGACCAACGAAACGAAAGGAAATCCTTAAACTTTTCACTATATATATAATATTTGCAAATGAAGCGAATGGTAGAATCAATGTAAACGAACTAGAATTCTTTATTAATTGTGAATATAATACATCCTTGTAAATAATGTTTTTATAAAATGTGCAATAAACAATAATTTAACACAACAAAAAAAAACTAAACAAAACAATTACCGCAAAGAAGAATATTCAGTGTATAGTAATGCAAGAATATATTCAATATAAAAGTAAAGCAATGTTTTGCGAATACTGGTAACACAATTTTGCTTTCAAGTGAACAACGCACGAAGATTAGAAGGGGCAGGGTAATAAAACATCAATAAAATTGGAAAAAAATAGCAATAAAAATATGTGAAATCGCCACTTAATTATTAAACACTGTACCAACGAAAAAATACCCATTAGCACTAGAAAAACTTAAAATAGAAATAAAAAAATGATAATTCACTTTCAATCATTCAAAAGTGACCGGTGAAACTTTCAAAAAAAGAAATGAAAATTAGTATAAACGCAATAATAAGCTGATAGTTTTCCGTCATTATAATAACTTCTAGCGGTATACATGTGACAAAATTCTTCAATTTTTCAAATGTCTCCAATTGAAACCAAAGAATTTTTTTTATTGTTTTTTTTTTTATTTTTTATCATCTTTTATTGTTATTTGTTGGAAAGATTTGAAGAGTTTTTTACATGTATACCGCTAGAAATTATTATTATGACGGAAACACATAAGCTTATTATTGCGTGTATAATAATTTCCGTTGCCTTTCTTGAAAGTATTACCGGTCACGTTTGAATTATTGAGAGTGAATTATCATTTTTTTATAGCTATTTTAAGTTTTTCTAGTGCTAATTGGTATTTTTTCGTTGGCACAGTGTTTAATAATTTACTGGCAATTTTGTAAATTTTCAATGCTAAATGTTCATTAATTAGTGCCAGTATATATTTTAGTCGATTAGACGGTATTTCATTTGATGAATTTTAGGTAGAAATTAAAGTTTGTTACTAACAATATCAGTTAAATTTATGCATTGGTTACCGAATCAATATATTAGTGAAAACGATCAAAATATGAATTTTATGTTTGTTATAGTTGTTGTTCGTACTAATCGGTATGCATATGCTATCGATGCAATAACATTGTCTGACATCAAACTGTAGAATCAAAGTATTCGAATCAGACATGAAAAGAAGTAGCCATACCAGTAAATTCTTGAGATTAATGCTGTCCTCCGAGGGTACTTGGACTGACTAGCTCGTAAAATACTCGAAAATCTCGTTAGGCACATCTGAAGTGACGGAGACGCATGGTGAACAACCTTGAGTTTTCATCGTTTCCATGCACGTATGGTGTATTTAGTCTGGAACAACTAAGAGACGAACCAGCCAACGGCTGAAAGTCTCTCTAATAAAGTCAATTAATTAATTAATTATTCTCGAACAATGACTTTTTTTTATATAAAACCGTACAAAATGGGCAATTTTTTTATGTTTAGTGTGAAATTAAATGATCTTTCAATTAAAGTAAAGCCTGTCCACGTGAAATTTCGGACACTTTTTTTCAGTGTAGATTTTGAATTATTTCACGGTTTGCTAAAACGTTTCACTTATAGGACAGCTAAAACTCTCCACTTCATTTCGTGGTACAACATGTTTGCATTCTTGTTACATTCAGTAAAATGGCGTCGAATCAAGTGAAAGTACGCAAACGCATTTTGTACGAACGGCAGCAAAGTCCGAATTTATCGGATTATCTTGCCAAGAAACTAAAACTACCGAAAAGTACCATGTTTTGTGTTTGCAAATCATTTGACCAGCGCTTGACTGTGGATCGGAAGGTTGGAAGTGGAACAAATCGAAAAGTATTCTCCCGACAAATGGACAACAAGGTGGTAGCCATTATTGAGAAAAATCCCAATCTTTCTGTGCGAAATGTGGCTCGCTGTATGTATGTATGTATGGTAGCCACCATCCCTTCATGCCCTTGGCTTGGATGCAGCTCCACTTAATAGCAAGATCAAATTGAGCCACCGATTCGAATTCACAATATCGCTGTATGAAGGGCCAAAAACGGAGGGGTGGACCCGTAGCAGAGACACTTACGCGAAATCCACGGGAAATTAAGAATCTCCTTCCAACGATACGATCCAACAAATCGAATAACCCAGTTCGCAATACTTATTAAGCTTTCTACAGGATGGCTTGTTAAGAAGGGCGCGTCACCCTCACTGAAACTGTTGGAGTAGAATTCGCAGCATCATAATCGAATCGGTAGGATAAAGAAAATGATACTGTGAATTCCCTCCTAGACTCAGGCAGTCAATCAAACCATCGTCCAGTTTCAGCTTGAATGATACCCTGATGCTCCCTCCCAACCCAGTATTTATTGTATATATAATGTAAATAATATGTAATAATATGCAATATATATATAGTATGTAGTAGAGCATGGAAAATACTAGAATATTTAATTAAAATATGTGATAGTTGGAATATGCCATCCTGTTATGTTGATATGGTTATAAAGGAAATAATAAGATGAAATAATTAAAACAATAATAATAGGCATATGATAGTAATATGCAGCTTGGTTCACCTTTACAGCTCAACCAGAATGAATGTTACTTTGGAATGTGAAGGTCATATTGTAATTAAATGAAGCATACATATCGATAAAACATTTGATTACGTATGAAACAACAATAAAAATGTATGGAATCATGACATGTGGATATATAATCAGCCGTATTGAAGAACATTTATTTATTTAAATAGTTTAATAAAGTAATATCCAATAACCTATGTCAATAGAAAAATACCTTTCAAAAATGCAATAAAATGTCTATACTACCAAGTATCACCTTCCAAGCAACCCTGAAGCAGACAAAACTTCATTAATATTATTATTTTCCCTAATGAAAACAAAAATTATATGCAATTAATAATAAGATGCAGCTATATACCCCTAAACAGCTCAACCAGTAGATGTTAAGGTCATATAATGCAATTAAATAAAATATATAATAATAAATATGTACTTTAAGTTCAAATGTTGAAGGAGTGAAGGAGCTATCATCATTTCACCACCATCGAAAATCCAAAAGCAGTTCCCCAACCAAAACTGAAATATTGTCACTAAAAAATGGTTCACAGCGTTCCTGTTGGCAAGTGGCTAAAGTGAACACAACCTCACAACATCGCCCCTATCCCGAACGAAAAAAAGTCCCTCAGAACACCCTGAAAAATAATATTAATAGATACAAAAGCAACGACAATACGCATTGTGCGATAACATTGAATATCCAACTGAAAAAAAAATTAGAATAAAAGCTAACCGAAAATAAATAACGGACGAAGCGACGGCTGAAGCTTCATGTGATTAGGAAACTACTCAATATTTAGCAAAAAAGGACAAATAAAGGGAACATATAAATGCAAAGTTTGACAATTGAAATGCCGATTGGACTCACAAAAAATATAAATAATTATTTAAATAGTTTACGTTACCTTTAACGTAAAGATGAGCTGAAATCAAATATCATGTGCATTAATCATTGAAAATTATCAAAATGATAGTAGTTATAAAAAAAGTGTAACAATCAGCAACCACATACATGCTATAAGGCGTTGGTTAGGTGGGCTAAATTTCAAGTAAAATATTATAAAAAACATAATCAATACAATACAAATACAATATACAATACAATACAATACAAAATGGCAACAACAGATCTTCCTGCAACTACATATCTACAAGCTGCTGTCCCTCCGCAACTGCAGACTAACCCGCGCCGCGCACTCATTATGATCCTGAAAGCTTAGACAATGCACCATAACCATGAGAAAAAAAAAACTAACATCATCACACAACGCATTGGAACACCATGGATGATCTGAAACCGTACACCTTACAAGGAATAGTACATATTAAACTTCGTATTTCTCCTCCGTTTTCTGGCATCGCAATAATAACGTGAATTTCTAAGGACCTACAGTAATTTTAATTAATGAAATAATTAACTATCTCAGCATTATGTTAAAATATATACTAAGCAAGTGAGTAGATAAATACAGTGAAAAAAAAAACAACTGCTTTGATACCACGATGGAACCGACTCCCAGCCTCGGGTCCCGACAAAGAATCCCTACCGAGCCCCCGCGGCACGACAAGCCGGACAATTCAGCGCAAGGGCTATGTAATCAGCGTTCAATAAATTAAGAAAAAAAAATCCTACCTTATGCTGCCCTTTAACCCTGTATGGATGCTCGTCTGCCTCCACCCAGAGTAATGTTACCTGCAGCACTACCTTCGTGTTCTCAATTTTTTCCAATTAGAATCGCACTTTTTGTTCTGACCACTGATCACCGATTTATTTTTCTTTTTTTACTCAGACTATTACTGCCTTCTTCTTCTTAATCTGTCCAACCTTTGCAGTGGATAAAATTAAGGGAAAAAGAAAGAGAAGAAAACCAAGAAAAGCGAGACAAAGAAAACAAAATGTTGCGCCGCCGCTCCGACAGCTAGCACTAGACGGTTTTTTTTGTTTCTTTTCGTTGCGTTTTCGAAACCACTATCGTTCTCTGATACGTAAGTTTTCCCCTCTGGTGAGTGCAACGAGCTCTGCTGATCGTTGCTATCTCTCCGACTCTCGTTCGACGAACCGCTACACTACTTTGGAGGGGAAAATATGACGCCACTTTTTCACTGCTATTCAACTGCTTTGACCTTTCACCTCTGCCGGAAATATACCGGTTTTTACTAACATCTTCTTTCACTTGGCAAAATAGATCGAAGCTAAATAATCCACTTTTCCGCCGAAATACAACCAGAAATTCACTCCTTTACTACTGGTAGCCATTTCAATTTCACTATACTGCACAGCAAACGACGAAACACGTCCGACTCGCTGAACGCTCTCCTCTCGAATGTTTTTATTTTTTTTTTTTTTTCCACACAAAAAAAAAAATAAATAAAAAAAAAAAAAAATATATTCTTCTATTTACTAAATTAATTTTTTTTTTATCTTTATTTTTTTATTTGTTAAATAGAATAAAATAAACAACCCCACCAATGAATACAAAGGGAAGGAATAAATATTTTTTTTTTTTTTTTTTTCATAAGATGCCCCCCCCCCCCCCCACCCCCCCCCCGTGTTCCCCCCGAACCCCCGGGCCCTTTTTTATAGCATTTTGTTCTTTGATATGATTTCAAACCAGAATTTGATGGTCTTCTGGCCAGTTCTCACCTAAACAATCATAAGGTCGAAAAGAAAAAACGCATATTTTTAGTTAAAATTACGGCTATCTTTTGAATGATAAGTTTTATTGGAACAGTTGGTTCTGCAAAAATGTGCGCTATATTTTGTTTGAACATTACTTTTTCTCAAAATGAGAAACAAAAAAGTTTAAATAAAAAGACTCATTTTTTTAGAGGCACCCTGAGTTAAAGCTGAAAATAAGCTCTTTCATGGTCAAATAAAGAGCTAGAAATATGGTGTCTTTAGCAAAGTTGCTTGAAATTATATTGCCTACAAACTTGTACTTGACATCACTCTTCTATTTTGCTATGTTAAAAAGTAAGTAACAGCGCCGCCCTAGCGGTAAAGTTTGGAACTACGAAAAGATCAGCACAATATGGACATCTATTTAAGGTAAAACTTTGTAGAAGATAGCATGACTCGGAAACGTAACCCTTAGGAGTTATTAATTTCGCCGTGAGAAAAGGCTTTTCCGATCACTGTAAGTCACTGTTATTGCACGACTTAACACTGCAATGCATTATCATCAAGGTTGTAAATCGTAAACGTCCACGTGTGTCTGAGTTAGCATTTTTTATGGTAAATTTCATTGCATACGTTACCAAATTCAAGCGTTAGACCTTAACTATTAACTACCCTGATAATGATGACTTAGAACTGTTTTCGGATGCATGTCAGAGATGAAATTAATCGAAACTATGATGAACGATTACAACAACAATTATTTCGAGTTTCCTGGAATCAGCGAGCTTTGCGCTTTCAATTAGATTAATATCAATTGATGTCACCACGTGCCAGTCATTTGTGCATACGTGGAAGATCAGAAATGACCACCCGTCAAAGCCATAGCTCGCATGATCATAGATCTACAGAACACGAATTTCCAATCGATTCTCCATTTAGGTTTGCAATCATTAAAAAGTGCCGTCTGTATCAATCTCTGGCGACAGCTGTGCTGTATAAACTTAATATGGACACACATATTTGTTCGAATGAAATCGATGCTAATTTTGCCAACAAACCGCCCCTCTATATTCGCACACGCATACACACATACACACATGGTGCACAATCAAACAATTGCCGTCCGCTCAGTTCATCCTACGGTTGCTACGAAACAGATCAGTCAAACACTGCATCCGTTCCGGTCGATGATTGCTTGGGCAGACCGGCAGACGAGAAAAATCTTTTCCACGTTGATTTGTGGATGCACATAAGGGTGCTTCTTCTAAACCACGGCAACAGAATAAAATATTTATCATTCTAGTGGTCTTTTCCTAAGAATTTTTTTATCCGGATAGAATATGTGCAAAAAGTGGGTGAAGATTGATGGTGGGTTTCTGATACTTATTCATTCGATTTCGATGTAAACATCGTACAGATTACTCTAATTTCTAATAATCTAATAATGGTCATGAAATCGAAATGTTCATTAACGTTATTAAATGCTCGAAGGCAAGCGTCAAGTGGGTTATTGAAACCCACAACAGGGTAGGCCCAAATAAGTGACGCATGAAACAAAAACTGTATCTCCAACGAAAAGAGAAATAATTTAAATGTTTCTTTGTTATACTGTTTCTTTATTGTTTTATTGTTTATGTGTACATATTTACATTTCGATTCTATCGCCTTTCGCTTTAATGATTGCCCTTAGTCTCTTTGGAAGAGCATTACTAACGGCACGCAACTGATTTCATCCCATATCTTCTGTATGGTAGCTTTGAATGTTTCTATACCTATTGGTTTGAGATCTCGAAAGTGAGCTTTCGTGATTCCTCAAATAGAGAAATACAGAAGATTTTCATTTGGCGAAGAAGCTGGCGATAATTTCTTAGGAATGAATTCTTGGTGCACCATGCTTGGGTAATTTTTGCTACATAGGACGGCGTTAAAACACCCAATCCTGTTGAAACACCCATTTGCGGCTACCAAACATCGTTGAAGTATGCTTCTTCAAATGCTTTTGCATGACATCTATTTTTTTCGTTGTATGCTGCGTTGATTTTTACACCCTTATCAATGAAAAGCAATGGTAGACGACCTTCTACAGAAATCGCTCCCCAAACCATGACCGAAATATGATGTTGGAAGCGTTGAACTGCGCAAATTGACAAAGGGATATCCTGAATACTCGTTGCATAGACCCTGTCATTTTGAGCGTTGAAACTTTGCTGCAATACGAAATTTTTCTCTTCCGAAAACACAATCATTCAATCACCGTGCAGACGAAGTAATTTGCGACAACGAATGACTCTGTTCTTCTTGTTAGCTTTCGAAAATCCATGAATTTTTCTTTTCTTGTACGGCACCAATCTCAAATCCTCTTTGAGAACTGATCTGATAATTTTCCTGGAGACGTCCATATCCTAAGCCAGTTTATATGAAGAACGAATAGGATTTCGGCGAATTCGCTCACGTAGGGGAGAACAGTACAAAATGCACTGGTGGGGTATTATAACCCAATCCATATATATGCTCAAATCTTCAGAACTATTGCTTAAATGGAATGATACTTTATCTATTTACACATAAAACAGTATAACTCATAATTTTGTAGTACAATAAGGCACTAAAACACCAAAATATGATCAAAATTGAAGAAATTGTCATGACTGTACCACACATGTAAATAAAAGTGTTATTAAAATAAGCTTTTACCAAGCGTTAGTATCCATGGTTTATAATAAATTAAATTCACATGTATTACACACAACAAAACTTCAAGATAGTACCAAAATTTCACTACAAGTCCATTTATTTACAGAATATTTAGACAAAGCAATGCAAAACTAAAACTAGGGCAGAACGCACCGTGGCGTTGTATACGTCTACACGCTTAGAAAAAAGTACCCAGTGATGCGGTTAAGTGCAGGAAACCAACGTTGGGTATAATCATGCTAACCTACCGTAAGGTATAAATAACTTACTTCTGGTAAAATTCTACCCAAAAGTTAGTAATTTGAACCCAAACAAACATAATTATACTCAAAGTTGGTTTCCCACACTTAACTGCTCCATTGGGTACTTTTTTCTAAGCGTGTATATAATGAGGAGTTGCCAACATATCACAACGTTTTGCTATCTTTATTCTAAACCTGGATGATTCAAGTTCTATACTTGGCTGCTTCTCTACTAAACAGAGCTAAAAGGATGTGGCGATATGTTGCAACCAACTCACTTTACAACTCTAATGAGTAACTTTTTAAAACCGTGTTTTTACCTTTTACAACCGGGGCATGCTATCCCAATTTTGGAGTGCATCATATCCCAGTGTTGTGGTGCGTCTTATCCTAATTTTGGGGTGCATATTGAGCAATGCTACAGGCGTTTTACCCCGGTGTCGTCTTGGGATCAAATTGGAAAAGGTTTAAAAAATCATGAAAAATCTTCGTTTTGAATTTAAATCACTTTTGATCTACAACGAAAACATCGTAATGCTTCATACACAATAACTTCTTCTTAAATTTTAGCTTCCATTCCATAATAATTCACGATGTTGCTTAAGCGGTGCGTTTTGTACCATCCTCCCCTACTGCCTATACAAGCCGTTTGGTACGTACACTGTGAGGACGACCTGTTTTTTTTTTTTTTTGGATCGATGGTTACCCCTCGTCCTCAATATTTTCAACGTCTGGTCGATTAATGTGTGGCATGTTCCTTCCTTCCGGGTCTCAGCCAATATCTGGTTGGGACGCTTTCCCGCCAAATGCAACTGCAAAATCCGTTATGTTTTGAAATCCGTCTTTTTCTTAGGCACTTCCTGTAGACGGAATCTAGCGAACACTAGTTTGTTGACATATTAATCAGCCCCTCTTTAATATGTTGGCAACCAGATGGCTCTTGCGATGGCTAGAAGAGTTCCTCACTGAAACAAAATACTGCGTCACTTATTTGGGCCTACCCTGTAGTCCGATGATCAGGGGAACGCCTTGGAGAAGTTCAGGACAATCGATATTGCCGCGCAGTAAATCGAATACAACAAGTTCCTGAATATAAGTGCGCCTAGCAGATAAGGTTTCCATTCGTATCAGCATCCACCGTGCGGTGTAGTCGTGCAAATTTAGAGGGTCATTCCAAGGAAGATTGCGGAGTGCGAAGCGTATGAATGACTGAATTCTCTCGACTCTGATGATCATTGATGCATGCACGGAAAAAAATCCGTGCCCGGATCCGTGAACTGCAGTCATGAATTCGAGAACAAGCAAAAATACACCGTGAACTGAATCACGTAATCATGAACTAAATAATGTTTTTAGGTAAAAATCTTGAAAACGTGAACTAGTTCACGGTCCGTTTTCATTTTCGTGAACGCTTTTGTTTCTGTGTGATGAGGCGTCCAGACGGCGGCTGCATATTCAAAGATGCTACGGATCCAGGTGCAGAACAATGTTTCTGACATCTTTATGCAATTCATTCACAGCAAGGAAAACTTCATCGATTTTTGTTCGTAGACCCCTAACGTTTTGTTGTGATTTCTCTGGGAGTTGTTTATGCTTGTGCTGAGAGTTTCAACAGCATCAGGGAGTAAACTATTCTGATCGGAAGATCTATCGAGCACAGGCTGAAAGGACTCGACTGTGATGGGGAGCTCAGGGGTTTCCAATGTGCTGGAAGAGGTGCCGGTAAAATGTTGATAGATGAGCTGCGCGATGTTCAAAACGGCAAAGTGTAAATGCACCCTTCTTTTTGGGGAAATGATCCTTAAACTTTGGAAAAATGCTCCTTAGATGCGTTTGCCCGGTATAATGCAATCGGAGGTATTAACCTTCTGGTTAGCGCTTGCCGGGTGTTTGGACGAGTCTTAAGTTTCTTCAAGATTGTATAGTTTTGACGGGTTTTAAGTTTCTGAATTTCAAAACGAAATTAAGACCCGTCAAAACGAAATTAAGTTTCTTCAAAATTAAATTAGAACTTGTCAAAATGAACATTAAGCCCGTCAAAACTACCTACAAGATTGCGGAGCGAAGCTCTGCTATAGAATATTGAAGAAACTTAAGACCCGTCAAAACAACCGGCAAGCAGGTTTGTATATTAAACTACTATAATCCATGTTAAA
Organism: Aedes koreicus; assembly: GCA_024533555.2. Classification (NCBI taxonomy): domain Eukaryota; kingdom Metazoa; phylum Arthropoda; class Insecta; order Diptera; family Culicidae; genus Aedes; species Aedes koreicus. Next base: position 69,636 of record JAHHFK020005605.1, on the reverse strand, counting down.
TTTGATTATTGCATTATTTTTTCAGCATATGTGAGTATATGAAAACCGCAATCAAAAAATAAATAGATATTGCAGGAAATTTAAATACTTCCCACGAAAACACATGAATCAAACACGGATACACGTGTACTTAAGAATAGATTTTGATTTTCATTTCCTCACACATATGTTCAAATAGATTTACCAATACAAGGACAATGCAATCATTGATTTCGAAATATAATTACGGAGTCTTCAACCTTAAAGGGTGATACGGTCAAAATTTGGTCAAGGGAAAACGCGTTTAAATCGGTGAAATCGTTTATTTAAAAAATCAAATTAAATTTCTTTTTCAAGTTCAATTAGTATAAAATTCAGGAAAAATATTCAGTTAGGCTTCCGCTTTTCCAAATCCGAATTGCCGGGCCTTACGCTTGACCCCTGCCATCAGATTTTGTACAGCCACCTTGTCCACCTTCTTCGCCGCAGAAAGCCAGTTTGCCTTGAACTGCTGCTCGTCCTTAGCAGTTTTTTTGGTCTTCTTTAGGTTCCGCTTGACAATAGCCCAGTATTTCTCAATTGGGCGGAGCTCTGGCGTGTTGGGAGGGTTCTTGTCCTTGGGAACCACCTGCACGTTGTTGGCGGCGTACCACTCCATGGCCTTTTTACCGTAATGGCAAGATGCCAAATCCGGCCAAAACAGTACGGAACAACCGTGTTTCTTCAGGAAAGGCAGCAGACGTTTATTCAAACACTCTTTCACGTAAATTTCTTGGTTGACAGTCCCGGAAGCTATGAAAATGCTGCTTTTCAAGCCACAGGTACAGATGGCTTGCCAAACCAGATATTTCTTTGCGAACTTTGACAGTTTCGTGTGCTTGAAAATATCTGCTACCTTTCCCCTTCCTTTTGCCGTATAAAACTCTTGTCCCGGAAGCTGCTTGTAGTCGGCTTTGACGTAGGTTTCGTCGTCCATTACCACGCAGTCAAACTTCGTCAGCATCGTCGTGTACAGCCTCCGGGATCGCGCTTTGGCCGTCGTATTTTGTTTATCATCGCGATTTGGAGTCACTACCTTCTTGTAAGTCGATAGTCCGGCTCGTTTTTTGGCTCGATGCACGGTTGTAGACGATACACCCAGCTTATTTGCGGCATCTCGGAGAGATAGGTTAGGGTTTCGCTTGAAACTACCGGCAACTCTCTTTGTCGTCTCAGCGGCTTCCGGTTTTCGATTTCCCCCCGATCCAGACTTCCTGGCTGTCGACAAACGTTCCCCAAACACTTTAATTACATTTGTAACGGTTGATTTGGCAACTTTTAGCGATTTTGCCAACTTTGCGTGCGAATAGCTCGGATTTTCGCGATGCGCGAGCAAAATTTTGATACGCTGCTCTTCTTGTTTGGACGGCATTTTGACAACTGAAGAGTGAATTCCAAAATCAAAATAGGAGCAACATTCTACACACACACACCTTCAAAATGAGGGGTGTTCAGGTTTTTTAAATGCAAAATTGAAAGAAATACGTCAAGTTGATATTGACCAAATTTTGACCGTATCGCCCTTTAAGATGATTTCATACAAACTGATTCCGTTCTCGTTAATCGCCATACATTATTAGTACTTCTCATCTGTTTCGTAAACTCATATTTTCGAACAGGTAAAGAAATATATTTTAATCATTTCTTTTAATTGAAGCACCACCCTATGTTCAAATGCAACTCCCCAACTCCGATGGCACATCCCATGGGAATCTCATTCTCGGTTGGCCACATATTTGTGCTGATTTAGACGTTCAGAACTATCGTCGGCTTCCTACCTAAGCTGACGTACGTAAAAGTGCATCAGATCTGCGTTTGATGAGATCCGTAATTGGGAATTATTAATCAAATAAATAACATGAAATAGAATTATTTCTCGTCTCCCTTCTGCTTGCTGTCAGCTTTGCAAATGGAATCCTTCAATTTGCTAGTATTGGGAAAGAGAGGGGATTGTGTGGTGAAATATAATTCAGCGTACCAGCTGGGTGGATCAACGATGTGACAGTCTGGTGATGATAGGCAAGTTTTCTAAAGAATACTCTCATTGTGAACTATTGATTGCTCATATGACCTCATTCGTGAACCGAAGCAGATTATGCAAATTTTATTCCTCTTGAGGATTAAGCTTACTTGAAGTGTCAAACAAGCATAAAACGATAGATTAACCCTAATTCCCAGCGGACGTCCAAATCTCGCACACACACTCTAACAATCGCATGTTACTGGCCACCATCGTCATGCTAACTTTTAATGATTTTCGCTACGTGGATTCCCCAAGACCGTCGAAAAAAAAAGTCATCCACCCGGCATAGCAATGCAAGCGCAGGGAACGTCAACGTCCTGACGACGCTGGCTCCAACGACAATCATTTCTTGACGAGAATCCACTTTCGCGTGATGAACCGTCCGCACATGCAAACTCTGAATTATGAATCTCCCAGTTATGAAATTGCATGCCACCACCATACGGAGCCGGCAAGAGCTGGAAATTGCAGCTTTTGAAGTAATTTAACCTCAAATACTTCAGCCTCCTACCCAGTGCGGTTCCATCCTGGCGAAGAAAAAGGAAAGCACATTCGTGACCCGGCGACAAAATTAAATTAGAGGTTTATAATGAATGTTGTGTCATGAACTGCTCTGTGGGATGACGATAGGGGGAGTGGGAGGTTGTTACTCTGTATAGGTATAGCGTGTCACACGATTCACGTTCACGGTTCGTGTATGACTTCGTTGACACCACGTAATTACTGCAATTCCCTGCAATGGTGCACTTTCTCTAACAAATGGGACGGGTGCTTTGTTGAAATTGCTCTATTTTAGCAGCTGAAAACAAACAAATTATGAGACGAATTCTTTTGAGCAAACTTGTATTGTAAGGTCGTTAGTAATTTTTTGGAAATAATAAAACGTATTGTCTCAAAGAAGACGTTAGCTGCAGCACAGTCAAAATTTTTTGTTTGCTGCCATGCTAAACTAACGAGAAACGATCAATAATGATGGGCTCTTTTTTGTGTTACTTGAGAACGAGGATGCCAAGGGCTGCAAAATGGTGAGTCGACAATGGGCAGGGAGCGTGCGTCCCCGCAACATAGCCCTGGTCCTCACAAGTTCCTACCTCATGCATCCACGGGTCAAGAGATGACAAAGACCGCCAGCTAAGGGTTGCGTACTTAGCTGGTAGTGCAGCCTGGGCACTGTTGTCCTTCTGACTTCAGCTAGATTGAGGAGGTGCGTGCCGATCGTCTGTGTCCACCAAGGAGGTGCGGTCTGTCCTGGCATCGGCAGCACGACCCGGTAAGGTAGTATGCTGAAATCTTACCCGCCACGAAAAATGGAAGTATTCTTAATACGGTCCGACGGTGCTAATTTCAGATAATAATAATTTCAGTGCTAATTTCAGGTATAATAATTTAAGATTGGCCAATTGGCATGCAGTGACGCAAGCTACGATATCTACGCCTTCACTGAAACATGGCTAAACAGCAACACATTATCGAAGCAACTGTTCGACGACACGTACGATGTGTACCGACTAGATCGATCGCCGCTCAACAGCAACAAGAAATCTGGTGGCGGAGTCCTTCTTGCCGTGCGCTCAACGTTCAAATCTCGCCTCCTGAAGCCTCCCGAAAACTCAACGGTTGAGCATCTCTGGGTGGCAATAACCACCAAAACCGGAACATTGTTTATGTGCGTTGTGTATATCCCACCTGATCGTGTCAACGACAGCAGCCTCATCGATAAGCACACTCTTTGTTTGGATTGGATCGTGTCACAAATGGGACCCAGCGACAACATCGTCGTTGTGGGAGATTTCAACCTCAGCACGATTTCATGGCATGTCGATACCAACGTCTTCCACTATCCAGATACTTCATGTTCGTCATTCAGACCAGCATCTCTCTCCTTGCTTGATGCTTATTCTACCGCGAGACTTCGGCAAGTTAACGGCATTCCGAATAACAACAATCGTTTGCTGGATCTATGCTTCATTACTGAAGAACTGGGTCAAAGGTGTTCTGTCATTCAAGCTCCGGCACCGCTTGTCAAAAGCTGCAGAAACCATTCCCCTCTGCTACTGACGCTGGAGTTAAATCCTGAGTACAGCTTCCATGACAACTTCGAAAATGTTTATTGACTACGAGGGAATGAACAACTTTCTCGCCGACGTGGACTGGAACACGACTCTTGCAAACGGGGATGCAAATTTTTCTGCTTCGACTATGTGCTGTATTTTGCTTTACGCCGTCGATCAATTCGTGCTTAAGAAAATCAACCGTAAGCCTCCCAAACCTGCCTGGTCAAACTCTGACCTCAAACACTTGAAACGAGTTAAAAGGGCTGCTTTAAGGAAACACAGCAGATATCGCACCGATTCCACGAGGGCAAACTACATTCGCGCCAACGACGATTACAAATACCTCAATAACAGCTTGTACAACGCCCATCAGTTTCAATTGCAGAGTCGTCTCAAAACGAACCCGAAAAGCTTCTGGCGGTTTGTGAACGAACAACGGAAAGAAACCGGCTTACCCTCTACTATGACTGATGGCACTCTTGAAGCTGACACTATCGTGGATATCGCCAACTTGTTCCGTACGCAGTTCAGCAGTGTCTTCTGCGACGAAATTATGGACGCCGAGAGCCTCGAATCGGCTACTAGCAATGTTCCCCGCATGTCTGTATTTGGCTCTGCTTTCACTATTCATAGTGATATGGTGATTTCAGCCGGGAAGCAGATGAAAACTTCAACTGGATGCGGTCCTGGCGGTATTCCTTCAATTGTCCTGAAGCGTTGCCTAAACACGCTTGCTGCGTCCCTAGCTACGGTGTTCAATTTGTCTGTAACTTCCGGCGAGTTTCCTGAATGCTGGAAAGAGTCATTTGTATTCCCAATACACAAGAAGGGATGCAAACGGTCCGTCGCCAACTATCGTGGGATTGCTGTTCTAAGCTCTGTATCCAAGCTATTTGAACTAATTGTTCTCCAAAGGCTGGTCAATGACTATTCACAGACTATTTCTCCAGACCAACACGGTTTTGTGCCCAAGCGCTCGACGGCGACCAATCTAACCGTATTTACATCGTTCATCATGCGCGAAATGGAACGCGGTCATCAAGTAGACGCCATTTACACAGATCTCTCTGCGGCCTTCGATAAAATGAACCATCAGATTGCCATTTCTAAATACGGCAATATGGGGGTTCACGATCAGTTGTTGAACTGGCTCCGTTCATACCTGACTGGTAGAACTATGTCCGTGAAGATTGCCGATTACGCCTCATCTAGCTTTCCGGTAGCATCCGGCGTTCCTCAAGGTAGCCACCTCGGCCCATTCCTTTTCCTGCTATATATGAACGACGTGAACTTGGTCCTCAAATGCCTGAAATTATCCTACGCGGATGACCTGAAGCTGTACTACGTTATAAAATGTCCGGAAGACGCCCACTTTCTTCAGCAGGAACTGCAAGTGTTCGATAACTGGTGCCGAATCAACAGAATGTCCTTAAATGTATCCAAATGCTCAACTATCTCCTTCGGCCGAAAACGTGCGATGTATCTTCACGACTACATCCTTCGAGGTACGCGCTTGAAACGAGAAACAACGGTCAAGGATCTGGGAGTAATGCTCGACTCCAAACTGTCGTTCAAGGTTCACATTTCGTATATTGTTTCCAAGGCCTCTTCGCAGCTAGGATTTATGTTCCGCTTCGCAAAAAACATCAAGGACGTTTACTGTCTGAAGGCATTACACTGCTCTTTGGCTCGCCCTTCTTGGAATACTGTGCCATCGTTTGGTCTCTCTTCTAACAAAACGCAGTCCAGAGGATTGAAGCTGCTCAGCGAAGGTTTATACGCTTTGCTTTGCGACATCTTCGCTGGCAAGACCCTCGCAGATTGCCAAGTTATGAAAGTCGGTGCAAGCTCATCAACCTGGAACTGTTGGAAGGTAGGCGTATGGTAGCCAAAGCGTGTTTCATTGGTGATCTGCTTCAAGGAAATGTTGATTGTTCCGCTCTACTGGATCTCTTGACCATGAACACTCGACGACGAAATCTCCGTTTACAGCAGTTCTTCGTGTTCCGGCACTCAAGGACCAACTACGGAAAACACGAACCTGTGCAAAGCATGTGCCGCGTTTTCAACAGCTGCTATAATGTGTTTGATTTTAATGTATCCCGTGATGTTAATAACCGTTGTTTCCGTATATGTCTTTGTTAAGTTTTGTTAATTTTCGTATGTAATTTAATTTTTTAAAGGGTCATTGGGATGAACATTTTTATCTGTTGACGAAAATTAAAAAAAATAAAAAAAGATTATTTTTTCCCTCGTGGCTATGATAATGCAAGTCCGTTTACAATTGTAGCAGGACCACAATCTGCAGACATAACAAGTGTAATGGTTATTATAATTTTATATTATCACAAAACCTTCACAATATTTTTAATGCTATTTCAGCTTCGCATTTATGCATCGTTGTGAGTCTAAGCCAACCTAACTCACGCTATGTATATGAAAAGATACGATGGTTTTTAATGCAATTTTTTCCCTTCTTTATCATAAGACAATTAAAAATACAAAACCTAACATTCATCCTAAATTTTCTATTAGACAGGCATAAAGAATCATTTATGGGCCCAATAGGAAACAAATGTTAGCGGATAAATCAAATTTCCTCTTGTTTTTATTTTTATTTCTTTTCATTTCAGATTTATTAAGCTTCCGTTTTTAGGCAATAATCATATTCAGAGTGAATTTATTTTGCCTTATTGTTTGCTTACATTTTCCTAGCAAAACGGCTGCCAGGAGATCAACTATGTTTCATTATATCACATTGGAAATTTCCGTTATTTCAGAGTTTAAAGCAACTAACACCGCCGCCGAAGAGGCAAATGGCTGCATTTTATAATTATACATACATTATTTAGTATTTTATTGCAACATCGTATTATTTTCATCATGGTACATCATTAAAAACATATTGAAATTATTATTAAAAATAATAATAATAATAATAATAATAATAATTAAATTTTATCTGCTTCAAGGGTACAAGGAAGTTTGTTCCAGATCGTATAGCTATTTTTTTGTCATTGTAGCTTAAGGTTCTTTTCTGGGCTGCAAAATGGTGAGTAGACAACTGGGATGGAGCGTGCATCCCCGCAACATAGCACTGGTCCTCACAAGTTCCTACCTCATGCTTCCACGGGTCAGGAGATGTCAAAGACCGCCAGCTAAGGGTTGCGTACTTAGCTGGTAGTGCAGCCTGGGCACTGTTGTCCTTCTGACTTGAGCTATATTGAGGAGGTGCGTTCCGACCGTTGTTCACCAAGGAGATGCAGCTCAAACAGCGTCTGTCCTGGCATCCAGCGGCTGAGTAATAAAAGTTGTATCGCGTCAGCTATACCTTAGGAAGCAGTCCCACCAACGCGATGTAGGAAGGTAGCATGCTGAAATCTTACCCTACCACAAGAAATGGAAGTATTCTTTATACGGTGTACAATTTCAGATAATCTATGGAATTCCCAAGTGTTGTTTAATAATTTTAAATGCGTGCGTCTACAATTGCAGCTGGACATCAGTCTACAGACATGCAGGCAGTACAAATATAATTGTTACTATCACTTTTTATTATAACATCCCTTCACTATTTTTTAAAGCTATTTTCAGGTTCGCATTTATGCATCGTCATATTCCATCTTCGACGAGTAAATCCTTTAGCTGCAAGTAAAGAAATAATAAATTAGTTTTTTGAATATTATTTCCAACATGACATGAAACAATATTTAAAGATGTTTATAAACCTAACCTGTGTTTAAGTGTATCTGCTAACTTTTCATTCATCCATGATTCTTTGCGTAATCCAAGACGTTGGCAATATGCACAAAATTTGAAATTGTTGACCGCGAGCACATTCAGGATCGGCAAATTTTTCCTTTAAAGGGCGATACGGTCAAAATTTGGTCAATATCAACTTGACGTATTTCTTTCAATTTTGCATTTAAAAAACCTGAACACCCCTCATTTTGAAGGTGTGTGTGTGTAGAATGTTGTTCCTATTTTGATTTTGGAGTTCACTCTTCAGTTGTCAAAATGCCGTCCAAGCAAGAAGAGCAGCGTATCAAAATTTTGCTCGCGCATCGCGAAAATCCGAGCTACTCGCACGCAAAGTTGGCAAAATCGCTAAAAGTTGCCAAATCAACCGTTACAAATGTAATTAAAGTGTTTGGGGAACGTTTGTCGACAGCCAGGAAGTCTGGATCGGGGGGAAATCGAAAACCGGAAGCCGCTGAGACGACAAAGAGAGATGCCGGTAGTTTCAAGCGAAACCCTAACCTATCTCTCCGAGATGCCTCAAATAAGCTGGGTGTATCGTCTACAACCGTGCATCGAGCCAAAAAACGAGCCGGACTATCGACTTACAAGAAGGTAGTGACTCCAAATCGCGATGATAAACAAAATACGACGGCCAAAGCGCGATCCCGGAGGCTGTACACGACGATGCTGACGAAGTTTGACTGCGTGGTAATGGACGACGAAACCTACGTCAAAGCCGACTACAAGCAGCTTCCGGGACAAGAGTTTTATACGGCAAAAGGAAGGGGAAAGGTAGCAGATATTTTCAAGCACACGAAACTGTCAAAGTTCGCAAAGAAATATCTGGTTTGGCAAGCCATCTGTACCTGTGGCTTGAAAAGCAGCATTTTCATAGCTTCCGGGACTGTCAACCAAGAAATTTACGTGAAAGAGTGTTTGAATAAACGTCTGCTGCCTTTCCTGAAGTAACACGGTTGTTCCGTACTGTTTTGGCCGGATTTGGCATCTTGCCATTACGGTAAAAAGGCCAAGGAGTGGTACGCCGCCAACAACGTGCAGGTGGTTCCCAAGGACAAGAACCCTCCCAACACGCCAGAGCTCCGCCCAATTGAGAAATACTGGGCTATTGTCAAGCGGAACCTAAAGAAGACCAAAAAAACTGCTAAGGACGAGCAGCAGTTCAAGGCAAACTGGCTTTCTGCGGCGAAGAAGGTGGACAAGGTGGCTGTACAAAATCTGATGGCAGGGGTCAAGCGTAAGGCCCGGCAATTCGGATTTGGAAAAGCGGAAGCCTAACTGAATATTTTTCCTGAATTTTATACTAATTGAACTTGAAAAAGAAATTTAATTTGATTTTTTAAATAAACGATTTCACCGATTTACACGCGTTTTCCCTTGACCAAATTTTGACCGTATCACCCTTTAACTGGTTAATTATTACCTCGAAGTCCTTAGCTTTGGGGTTGAGATTTGTTCTTCCAAAACGTCAAATATATGACGCTTAACTGCATCCATAATTTCCTTGGTTTTTTGCTGGGGGTAGGAAGAACTTCTCATTTTCTTCGTTGAAATTTGCGATACATGAATTCCTATGATGCCATTGTTGAATGTCTCGATGTTATATGACAAACTGATTTTATCAACAAATAGACTCCGCTGAAGTCGATGAAGCTAGAGACGTAACGGATGGGATGGTATTGACTATGGATTCACTTTCCATATCCACACTGATAGAAGGCACTGCCTCATCATTCGAAGGTGGTGGTTTTGACGTAGACTACGTCTTACGGGAAGGGTAGGGTGTCAATTCAAAATCTAAAACTCAGCGACCGTCACGAAATATCGTTACAAATTACACGCTAATAACTTAATTAATGCTCAATAGATTTTCAAGATGTTTACATCATTTGATTGGAAATTTTCCCGTGTATCAATTCAACTATCAAACATTATCCGTTAACAATTTCAAGTTATTGAAAATAACCAAAATATGAGGTTATGTCTTATAATGCCGATTATTCAGAGTAAATTTACTTAATGCACTCAATTTTACTATCACAGATTTCAAATGTAAGCAAGGGAGGTCTCATATGCAGCAGTGAACGATATAAAACAGGTACACCTTCGCAAATTTACTCATTCGTGCTGCAGTACTGGAGCTGTGCGGAGCATCGAGGCCAGTATGGATTGGCGATGTCATGTACCCTGGAGGGTGCACTAGCTTCATTCAGCGGAGCGGAAAGACGCCAATTTGGATTTGGCAGCTGGCTGTTGCAAGCACCATAGAAAGTGCACTGGCGACCTACCAATTGGTCAGGTAGCTGATTGCACTGCAGTCTGTTGTTACCAAGCCGTTGGCTAGGCAACCGTTGCTAGGCAGCCATACATTATGCTGTGGTGTGCTAGGCAGTCGGTTGCTTGGGCAAATAATGTCTTTGTAGCCAGCCGGTGAGTGCTACTACTAGGGGCGAAATAACGCGCTTGTGTGTGTGTGTGTGTGTGTGTGTGTGTGTGTGTGTGTGTGTGTGTGTGTGTGTGTGTGTGTGTGTGTGTGTGTGTGTGTGTGTGTGTGTGTGTGTGTGTGTGTGTGGGATAATTTGGTAGACATCTTTTGGTAAGGCGCAGAGGGGGTTTTAATTCAAATGCGGACCATTTCAAATCCGTCCATTTCAGGACGACCAATTTAATGTTGAGAGAGTTTGTTTGATTTGAATGTTTGGTTCTTACCGATTGGCTGACAGCGGTGGCTAAAACAATATTAGGTTTCTCTTTGTTGCATACCTTGAGCATTTTATACAATTTATAATTGGCTACCGCACGGAAAATTTAAACACCGGACGCTAAGAATTCGATTGTTTCTTGATTGATTTATTTTTTAGACTGCTCTAATCAAGAAATTTATACGATTGCCATTCTATTTACTAAGGTATATAAAGTTTTACAAATAAAAGATTAATATATTTCGCATACATATTCATCAATCGGTGTATTAAAATATTAAAGAATGTTGCGTTCTGGCATGTTTCAAGAAATTCCCTATCACGGACAATGTTCTGATTTTCGAACATGCACATTTCAATTGAGTACTGTTAAGAATAGTTATTCTGTTGTGTTAACGATTCGCGTTGGATAGCGTTTTACTTCTAGGAAGAAATAAGTTTTGAGAAACTGTGAAAGGGTGAATAAGTGCAATGCCTATTCGTTTTGATGCCAACCGTTTGCGCATATTTCGGAAGCACGTTAAAAAATCCTCCGAATTGACCATTAACCGATGCCGGGCGAACTTGAGGTTATCCGGCGAAACTGGAAGCAACCAGAGTTAATGCGATGCTAACTACTGGCCGGAAAGCTAGAGAAGGGCCTTAAACTCGAGGTGGGAAATAAAATCAAGTGGTCAACCAACTTGACAAAGTGCAAATACTTTTCAAATGCTTTCTAAAGAATGTACAATAGATTTTTGCTAACATATAATGCTGGTCTAACGATCTTTGAAGACAAACATCAACGCTATTTTGACCAGACTAGGCCTTACGGCAAGGGTAGAGGTCAAATCAACATTTTAAAATAACTGAAACAGTGTGAACTCTTAAAGCTTTATCATTTATCGATAGATTTTCGAGATTACGCGATATGGATAATGGTCTCCAGCTGATCGATCATATCAACACAATCACCACAGGCAGCACAATTGTTACCCTTTCATCATACTAACATTCAAACCAAACGTCCCTTTCCACGGCTTCCAAATAATTTTTAAGAAGCGAATCATAGCATGTTCTAACATACTTTCTCATTATTATTTATGCTAACCCAACGTCCCATTAGAACAGTACGCTACGAAACTAATCAAACGGGTTAACGTAGTCTACGTCAACCGGTCGTGTGTTAAACACAACGCCACTGATTTTTTTGGGGACGACTCTTATTGCAGATTTGCATCGAATTATCCGATGGTATCTTACAACATAAAGATCTTAATTTTTCAATAACACCATCTGTCATGTTTCTAGGATCGCAGCAAGCCGTGCTTTGAAAATGACGTTTTTGTCTTTTGCTACGTTGTTTTCTCGGAAATAAAATTAAAAGATATTCCTTCATTCAACTAAAAGGAATGGTGAAATTATAGTTTTTCCAAGTGTTTTGCGTAGGACGTTGGAATGGTGTTATACCTAGTCATGCTTCTTGAGATGGATTGATTTTTCCCATTTTTTGTGTTTTTAGTGACCCGCTCCCGCATCCGGACGAGCTTTCCATCAACAGATAAGGAACATTGGTGAGGTCGTTTTATATTATCAAAAATATACCCCTACTATATACACGCCAGGATCAAGAATTTCCATTTTTGATTCTGGAAGTGTGAAAACTCTTCACATATCCATTTGACGTGTGAAGATTTTCATGCGGGGCTTATTGTATATGAAGATGACCTCAGAATGTACGTGTATGAACAGGCATTCAATCTCCAGGGCTAAAAATGTTTGCACATCGTGATAACACATAAATCAACGAAGAAATGCAAACAAGTTTCTTCCATAAAAGCACTGCCGGTCAGTGGGAGATTGATTGTAAAGACACAGACACAGAACACCATCTGTCAAGTTTCTAGTCTCTAAACCACACTATTTTCGATTTGGGTAGAGGCTTACAACACTTGAAAGTATTATCCATGTTTGAAAATAAAACTTACTTGTTTAACTTGAAAAGCTATGAGAGATAAACTAAATTGAGGAGGTGAGGAACTTCCCAATATATAGCAATTTGTTGACTTTGTACCTTTCTTCATTTCAAATGTATGGCAGACTCCATTGTATTGAAATGTACCTATAAGACATTTGTTCCAGACACGGGTGTTAATAAAAATTTACCTGACTACTGTCTACTCAACGAGAGGCTTAAAAAATCCGTGTATTTTTCGAAGGGCTCAGGTGTTCCACGTAAACGAAAAACTTTAAACGCGTCGAACTTTTTACGGTTAACCTCGGTGCATTACCGATCCCACCATGGGGAAGTAGGTTTCCTGGGAAATGACGTTCTTGTATCTAGTGGAGTTTGAGCTTTAAGCACACTGTCTAAGATCAAGTTGGAGAGGAAGTTATATTCCTCCAGTGGTGGAAGCCTCTCTATCATAGTTAGGGCTTCATTTCTGCTTTATCCTAAACTTTGTCCAATCGATGTAATGGGTTAGATCATACGCGATGTTGATGGATTCCGACGGATTGAACCCGGTGGTAATCGACATTTTTATGGGCAAATGATCACTACCGTGAGGATCTTGAATCACATTCCAAGTGCAATGAATTTTAACAAAGTGTAAGGTCTAATCCTTTGCCAAATGAGGATGGACCAGCCAAATGTTTCAGTATTTGACAATTAAATTCAAACCAAATTATCGCTTGAATATATTCTGTGTATTGCTCTGATAGAAGAATTTGTAAATTAGTCAATATTGCTGAAGAAAACACTTCCTTAAAAAGGAATAGTCTCAAGAACATAAAAATACTTTACGATTGATATTCCTCCGCTAATTCTCCATTTTATGAATAAACAAAAATAAACCTCTGCCATTCGCCTTTTTTGCAGTGAAACTTGTATATCCGTTTTGAATTCAATGAAATATAAAACCATACATAAAAAGAAACATATTTTAAACACTTAAAATGGAATAATGAAAAAGATTTCTTTTAGCATCCACGTGTGCATCTGAATGAGTCCTCTACAAGGCTTGAAACGTTTGTGTTCCGTTGGCTTTAAATGATCGGAATTGTTTTCTCCCTTTTTTTTTCTTTGATTATATATTTGAATTAATTTTATTTCTTACACTTCTATCCTCTTCTTCACTCTCCCCCCCCCCTTTCTCCCCCCTTCCCTTTTTTGTGATTGGTAAGCCATCATCCGTTCGCGAACACCTATTATCCCAATCGATCGAAAATAAATCTATCGAAACCCACTTGATTGGTGTTAAGTGACTGAAAAGGACAGGACTAGCGACGCCACCCGATCGGTGTAATCGACGCATTTGCTGCACAATCCTGGCAATCGGCACGATTGGAGGCAAGGCGGTGATCAGCGAAATTGCGCGGACGGCGCAGGCGACGGAGTACGGAGACCTCGTGCGGGCCAAGTTGACCAGCTTTCATCGACGGGCCCAACACTGACACCACACATTAACCGTGACTAGTGTGTATCGGTAGGGATTTAGATAAGGCTGTAATAAAACACCGTAAAACTAAAATAAAAAAACATCTTTTTCCTCTTACTTTGCAACCTCGGTATGAAAGAGCCGACCCAGAGTGTGGTAAGAGTCACTTAAGGGCTGAGCGGGCGCAACTAAAGGCTAGTTACAAACTTATAGAAAAGCTTTCAAAAACACGCAAACCCAAACGAAACGTATCCATTGTTGGCAAGCCTTAAGGATTCACTGAAGACACCTTTTCCGTAAATCTTGAAATGACACATTTTAGCGAGAAGTACCCATATTTTTTTATCAGCCTAGCTATAATTGGAAATTGACTGATAATTTTGTTTTTTTTTTTGCAAAATGAGCCTCTGAAGTCTTGCGCTGTTTATCATTAACGTCCAGAAAGAATCGGATATTGAATGGATAGGAGACCGAATAACTAGAACCCACCAAACATATTTGAAGAAGCTGAAATCGCTGCCCGAAAACGCAAACCCATTAATTAATCAAGATCCCAACAAACTTGCAATATAGTGAAACCATTCAATCTTAGTTTTTCCACTACAACCTGAAACTAACTTTAATCGACTAATGCAATTGTTCAAACTTAGCAACACCATCGACGAAAGCGTAACTTTATAATTACCCCCCATCAATTAGTCCAACCAGATCGGTTAATTCAAAGCATAGCTCGCATTTTCGTTTGATCCGGCTCGTGTCAATAGAATCCGAAGGGATAATTAGCAACATTCCATCGTTAGGCTAATTGGAGTCCCAACCATTCCAGATTCATTTTGTTTTGAGTTATTTATACTTTTTTTTCCAATCCAACATTTGGCGAAACGCAGTTGAAACATTTCTCGAGGATGCAAAAGAAAAACAAAACAACGCCAATTACTGCCATTGACATGTTGGTGGTCCGGGGGGGGGGGGGGGGGAGGGTGGCAACAAACACGCGCAAACACAGGATAAAACATCAACCCAAAAGCGAGCTCATCTTTCACTTCACGTAGTTCTGCTCTGCTTTGTGAGTGCTCGGCAGCCAGTTGGCGTCTTTTTCTTTTCTTTTTCTTTTTTCCTTCTTTGCCGAGTGCACTCCGAGTCGAGAGCTGCCTCATTATTCAATTGCAGAGTAAATTTAACGAAATTATGAAAAAGCTAACAATGGTAATAAAATTATGAGAAGAGTTTCCAGCGGTTCTTGCCGGTCTTCCCGGAAAGATGCCACTCGTGCGCTCGGTTTAGCGTGACATTCCGGAAGAGTAAGAAAACAAAGGACCAATTTTCGACTGCTCTCGCGAAATGGGAAAAACTTTCGGTTCCCTAACCGATTGTTTCCGAGGGCTCCTAACCCATGGGAACAATTGGGTGGGGTTATGATTTATATCGATCTTCTTTTTTTTTTTGCTTTGAACGATGAAAACATAACATAATGGTCATCGTCTCCTGGGAAGATCTGGGAATACCTGAGAGGTGGATGTTTACTGCTCGATCTTATTTGTTTGATTTTCATGATTGTTATAATCTCACAAAATTATGCTGAAGCGTGGTTGCTTGGTGAAAATTATGTTTTATCAACTCGTGCGGAAGACCGAAAAATGTTTGGTTTTTTGCCAACACTAATGAATGTACAGCTGAGATTCCTTTTGAGCACTTAATAAGGCCGCATTGATGCCTGAGACACGTAACACCTCGTGATTTTGAAAGCACAATTCTCATCTATATATAATGTACTGCAGCAGGCTTAAGGGAACCCTCCCCTGAATTTGAACCAAAATATCGTTTTTTTTTTTAATGAAAACCACATATTAGTAGAATATATGTGTAGAAGGATTTTTTGATACGATGAATATTTATTGAAGGGCAGCATCTCGAACAAACCTGTCTCACGTGCGCTAAGGGGGCTGCGGGACGCTCCACTGCTATGATTCACCGCGCGCCGTCAAACGTCTTTCTATTCCTTCTATGTACTGACACTCGAATTGTGGCAAAGGGAACGTTCACAAATTACGTCCGTGATCTAGGGGAAGGTCTAAGAGTTAGTGAAACCCCATGAAAAAAAATTATAACTGCATACAAAAATTTGTGACGGGGGCGTCCCCTAATATACAAATATAATGTAGATGGCAGCACATAGAAAACAGATTTTTCGTCAAAATACAGTCCATATATTATAACGACTAAAATATTTACCTGCACTTAGTAATTCAGTAGAAGCACCAAAAAAGGATGGAAGTGCCAGTAAATTATTAAGGCCTGTGCCAACAAATAATGTATGATCAGCATTAAAATTTTAGGAATGAGCAATAATAGATGAGAAATGATCTTTGGATAATCTAATTGTGACCGGTAAATCTGTCAAATAAAGCAACAGCTATTAGTATATGTGCAAATAAATATGGCTTGATTTCCGCCAAATTCAATGCTGATTCTTGGAAATTAATGGAAAAAGAATTTTTCATGCTTAATTTAAAAAAAAACACACTACAAAACAAAAAAACATTATTTTTTTTTAACCTCCACCACCCCCCCCCCCCCTTCCCTGAACCCCCCCGACCCGGGGGGGGAACAAACAAGGACGCCAAACAAATACCGCCTCCAAAAAATTTACGGCCCCCCCCCCCCTTCAAAAAAAACCCAAAAAAGAAGTAGTTTTTTTCTACCCGCTTTATATATTTAAATTTCTCATATTTTTTTTTCCGTTGCGGTTTTTTTTTTGCGCCTGAATATTGATAATGGTTTGATGACCATTTAAAAATTATTACAGGTTGATTTTTGTACTTTCCTTTGGCATGGATACATTTATCAACCGTATTTATAAGTAGTGACCACATTAAAGGGCGATACGGTCAAAATTTGGTCAATATCAACTTGACATATTTCTTTCAATTTTGCATTTAAAAAACCTGAACACCCCTCATTTTGAAGGTGTGTGTGTGTAGAATGTTGCTCCTATTTTGATTTTGGAATTCACTCTTCAGTTGTCAAAATGCCGTCCAAGCAAGAAGAGCAGCGTATCAAAATTTTGCTCGCGCATCGCGAAAATCCGAGCTACTCGCACGCAAAGTTGGCAAAATCGCTAAAAGTTGCCAAATCAATCGTTACAAATGTAATTAAAGTGTTTGGGGAACGTTTGTCGACAGCCAGGAAGTCTGGATCGGGGGGAAATCGAAAACCGGAAGCCGCTGAGACGACAAAGAGAGTTGCCGGTAGTTTCAAGCGAAACCCTAACCTATCTCTCCGAGATGCCGCAAATAAGCTGGGTGTATCGTCTACAACCGTGCATCGAGCCAAAAAACGAGCCGGACTATCGACTTACAAGAAGGTAGTGACTCCAAATCGCGATGATAAACAAAATACGACGGCCAAAGCGCGATCCCGGAGGCTGTACACGACGATGCTGACGAAGTTTGACTGCGTGGTAATGGACGACGAAACCTACGTCAAAGCCGACTACAAGCAGCTTCCGGGACAGGAGTTTAATACGGCAAAAGGAAGGGGAAAGGTAGCAGATATTTTCAAGCACACGAAACTGTCGAAGTTCGCAAAGAAATATCTGGTTTGGCAAGCCATCTGTACCTGTGGCTTGAAAAGCAGCATTTTCATAGCTTCCGGGACTGTCAACCAAGAAATTTACGTGAAAGAGTGTTTGAATAAACGTCTGCTGCCTTTCCTGAAGAAACACGGTTGTTCCGTACTGTTTTGGCCGGATTTGGCATCTTGCCATTACGGTAAAAAGGCCATGGAGTGGTACGCCGCCAACAACGTGCAGGTGGTTCCCAAGGACAAGAACCCTCCCAACACGCCAGAGCTCCGCCCAATTGAGAAATACTGGGCTATTGTCAAGCGGAACCTAAAGAAGACCAAAAAACTGCTAAGGACGAGCAGCAGTTCAAGGCAAACTGGCTTTCTGCGGCGAAGAAGGTGGACAAGGTGGCTGTACAAAATCTGATGGCAGGGGTCAAGCGTAAGGCCCGGCAGTTCGGATTTGGAAAAGCGGAAGCCTAACTGAATATTTTTCCTGAATTTTATACTAATTGAACTTGAAAAAGAAATTTAATTTGATTTTTTAAATAAACGATTTCACCGATTTACACGCGTTTTCCCTTGACCAAATTTTGACCGTATCACCCTTTACTCCCTCCTACCTTTTTTCCCCACCCCTTTTTTTTAACCACCACACATTCCATTAAAAAAAAAAACAATTATAAAACTCCACCAATTTCTTTTTGAATGTACCTTTTTTTTTCCCTTTGCAAAAAAATCCCATTCCCTTTTCCGCTTTATTGAATATTCATTACTCATTTTACCTCTTCCATATGATTTTTTTTTTAATTTACCCTAAAGCACATCACAACTGTTTATGGCTCATTCCCATTTTTTTGCCTGGATTTATTTTCTGCTCTCTGGAACCCATTTAGTTTTCAAATGGTGTTTTTGAATATTTCATGGGAAAGTTTTCACGATATCAAATTATTTTTGAATTTAAAGATGGGTAACTGTTTCTACTACCTAGGACATTTGAGTTTGTTTTGTTGTGGTTATTCAGTTATTTATTGCTCATTTTACTATTTTTATGGGAAAATCAAATAAAAATCCTAGACATATGCGAGTAGTTTAGTGCTCAAATAACACCATTTGGCGGAAATCAAGCCATATTTATTTGCACATGTACTAATAGCTGATGCTTTATTTGACAGATTTACCGGTCACAATTAGATTATCCAAAGATCATTTCTCATCTATTATTGCTCATTCCTAAAATTTTAATGCTGATCACACATTATTTGTCGGCACAGGCCTTAATAATTTAGTTGCACTTTTTTTTTTATTGCTCATTTTTTTTTTTATATTTATATTTTACTACACCACCCCGCCCCCCCCCCCCCGGTTTTTTTTTTTTCTTTTTTTCCCCCCTCCCCCACACCCAAAACACCACCCCCCCCCCCACAAAAAACCCACCCCCCAAAATACAAAAGAAGAAAAAAAGCGAGACGCCCCCCACCACCGGAAAAAAAAAAAACCCGGCCAAAACCCATTTTTTTCAATTAAAAACAAACAAAACACCCCCAAAAAT
The DNA here is from genome assembly GCA_024533555.2 of Aedes koreicus. Lineage (NCBI taxonomy): Eukaryota > Metazoa > Arthropoda > Insecta > Diptera > Culicidae > Aedes > Aedes koreicus. Next base: position 50,545 of record JAHHFK020005605.1, on the reverse strand, counting down.
TTTTTCCACATATTTTATCCCATCTAAAAACAAACCCCAATGTTTGAATTAAGATTACTTTCGAACTAGTACAGTCAATCGCAAAATTGAGCATACAGCTGTAACGATTCCACTATTCTCTATTTCTTTGCAGTAATAAGTTATAAAAAATCAAAACAAATTTTCCACATTTCAAATTCCAACATTTTTATTTGTATTTCATATGTAAAAATTAAATCAAATTAACGAATTCAGCTGAAATTTACATAGCAAACTAAAAAACTCCTATTTTTGCGCAGCAAAATTAAGCATACACTTCAAGTATTAAACAAACAAATGAGCAAACTGAAGCAAAAATTGAAAAAAAAAATCGCCATTCAGTATTTGGTATGACCACCTTTAGCATCCAGTACTGCCTGCAAGCGGCGCGGCATTGATTCCACGAGATTCCTGGTCACCGTTGATGGAATACTATTCCATATGTCCTCTATCGCGGTTTTGAGTCCTTGTTTGTTCCTTGCTTTCTTTTTCTCGCCGCTGTTCAACCGGTGCTTAACCTCCCACCATAAATGCTCGATGGGATTCAAGTCCGGTGATTGAGGAGGTGTTTTGAGCTGTTTTGGGACGTTATATAGCAACCACTCTCGTACTATGTACGAGGTGTGCTTGGGATCGTTGTCCTGCTGAAAGTAGTAGTCACGAGGTAGATCCAATTTCTTTACGGCAGGTTGTAGGTTATGTTTGAGGATGTTCAGATAACCGAATTTGTCCATGGTGGTGTCGATGAACTGCATAGTACCGGTTCCAGTAGCTGCCATTGAACCCCATAACATCACGCTACCCCCACCGTGTTTGACTGTTGGGGTCAAATGTTGGCTCTCTAGCGCCGTATTTGGTTTTCTCCACACCATCTGCCTTCCATCAGACCCAAACCGATTGATTTTGGTCTCGTCGGTAAACATAACCATGTTCCAGAACTCCTGTGGCTTTCCAACATACTCCTTTGCAAATTCCAGTCGCTTCTTTATGTTAACTTTCGAAAGGAGTGGCTTTTTTCGAGCAACCCGACCTCGCAGGTTGTTCCTGTGAGCCACTCGCCGAATGGTATCTGCACTGACGGGTCTTCCTACGGTGTCAGAAACTTCCTTTGCCAGTTTTGGAATGCTTGTTTTCGGATTCTTTCGTATTTCGCGCACAATTTCCCGTTCATCGCCTGCGTTCAAAATCCGTTTTCGTCCTCTGCCGGACCGGTTTTTCAGTGTGCCTTCGTACTTCCACTTGTTTACTATTTTCTGCACTGTAGCATGTGATCTTCCGACGGCAGTTCCAATTTCCCGTAACGACTTTCCGCGGCAACACATACTTATGATCAGGGTTCGCGTAGCAATATCTGTTTCTTTCCTTTTCGATGCCATTTTTCAAAAAACACTACAGCAACCGGATATGTTTACTGCCCAAGCAGCTAGAGATTGTTTACATATGACACTGAAGAAAAAACAGACGCAAAACTCAACTATTTTCATTGCACGATAAGAATTTTCTGACACCGGGGACGCTGTATGCTCAATTTTGCGGTGCCCAAAACAGAATATTTGTACAATTTATTGCAGTCAAAAATAATATGAAAGTCCTTAAACAAATTTGATTGTAAGTTTAATTAGTTTAATAAATAAGTGATTGAAACACATTTCCATAAATTGGATAAACTAACGATTTCCTACAAAAACAACAGCATCACTCGTCTCCCTTCAGGTGTATGCTCAATTTTGCGATTGACTGTAAACCACACAACTAATTTCTTCCATCACATAAAATTAAATTTTCATATATATATTTCACATACTTAATTCTATAAATTTTCTTAATCCATCTATTATATTTTTCCTCACACCTATTTAATTCAACTTCACTCCACACTCACATACTCACTCCTTAATTCTAAAACTAAAAAATCTCTTTTTTCTTACTCTCAAATAAAAAAAAAACAACTTCCCCATTCCCATTTTATTTCTCTACCATCTTTCCACCAACACATCACTTACTCTTTCCATAATTTCTTTTTTCCCTCCCTACATTTCATTATCTATAATAATTTATTTAACAATTCACCATTTCCAAAAACAAACTGATTTCATCTACATATTAAATTCTTCCAACTTTCATTTCTTTCTTATTCAATCTTTTCACCACAATTCCATCCTCCCTCACCATCTCCTTAAAAAGTTAACCACATCGCAAGGAATTTTGCATATTCTTAATGATGTTTTACTAGGTTCACCATAAATTTAACACAGTAAGAAATGTAAAAATTGTTCAAATAGGTATACTTCTCATTCACATTACGTTTAAATTGCTTTTAAGATTTTCGTCAATCGCAAAGTCTATGTAGTAATTTTCCCTCATTTCACCGTTATTTAGTGATTTTAACCCATCCCCCTTTCCCCCTCTTCTCTCACATTTCCTTATATCTAAAAACAGGGAGTAAAGAAAAATCTGGTCTTCCCTAAACTCTCAAAAATTGAAAAAAAAAACGAACTGTTGAGCGCGCCAACTTGGGCCATTTTTTATTTCTCCACCAGGCACCAGGCTGTCCCACCTCACTTACCTTCCCTTCTCCGGCTTTCACATTAAGTGATTCTTTTTTTGTGTCCCCCCTTCCCCTACAAGGTTTGAGCGATTTATCTATTAATAATTTATTTAACAATTCAACCAGTGCAAACAAAACGAACTGATTTCATCTCATATGTAAGTTCTTCCAAACTGTTCTTTTTCACGTATAATTGCGAAGCTCTTATGTCCCACAAATTTCGCGTTTCCCATCGATCCTTACAATTCAGATCATGAATCCCGTATAAGGACATTATCAAAAGACAAGCTAATATCCGATCCTGCCCGCTACAGAGTCAATGGGGTTCCAACACTAATGGAACCGCCACCTTAGTTTTGGGCTGACCAAGGATATCCCCTATCAGAAATCGAGAAAATTTCCAAACCGAAAAAATCCTGGACCGACCCTAGTCAAACTTTTACTTTCAACCACGACAGAATTGACAAGGAATTCCCCTACAATCAGCCAGACAACCCACTACTATTTCATGGCATCTTCTCAAGCATCAAAGGCCAATATTTTTTTTTTTTATATATATATAAATTCAAAAAAAAAGTCCTTAATACCTGTATACCACGCGCGAGGCTCAAACTTTTGTAGACTACACAAAAAATAAAAACTACTTTAAATTAAAATAACAAATAAAAACTTAAATTCATCATCATCATCGAGGCGAAAAGTATAGTTTGTTTGTGCCCCATGACAAATATAAAACCTTTAACAATAAACCTTCCAAAAATATCCGTTGTAATAACATCGTCAAGATACAAAATTAGTCAAGAGTAAAAAGTTAACAGAGTAGCTGTTCAAAAGGCAGCTTTGATGTGTGAAATACATTGTCTTTTAAAATCTGTTACTGTTGCTGCACGTTGATGTGTATAGGCATCGAATTGAAAACATTTATACCTTTAAAAAACAACGAATTTCGTGAAACTCCGTACAAAAAATATGGTGTTCTAACATCATCCGCGTTTCTAGTGTTATATCTATGAATATCACTTCCACTTTCAATTCGATTACACAAATATCGAGGCAGCAAACCGTTAATTACTTAAAAAATGAACACCATTGTCAAATACACAACTCTCTGCTTCACCGATAGCCACTGTAGGGCATCTAACAAAAAACAGGAGGAAGTGAATCTATTGCATCTCAAGATCAAACGCATTATCTTATTTTGCAAACGCTGTAATCTCGATATTTGTGTTTGATTGGCTAAAAACAAAATGGAAGGGCAAAATTCAATGTGAGGAGAGATGATAGATTTGTACAATCGTATTTTACTAGCAATAGTTAAATCTTTTTTCAATCGGCAGAGAATACCGTACTTCTTGGCTATTTTCTTGATGACATCGTCAATGTGAGAGTCAACTTTTAATCTATCATCAATAATCACGCCAAGATATTTAATCTCACGAACGCGATCAATTGTCTCATCATCAATTTTAACAGAGACTTCTTCGATAACTCGATTCCGCGAAATTACCATGAATTTAGTTTTACTTATGTTCAATTTCAACTGTTTGTACTTTAACCATCTACTTAGAGAGCGTAAATCTGCATTCAAATGTGAAACGGCCTCCTCAAGGCTTTTGGTTGAGATGAACAACACGGTATCATCAGCAAAAAGATTAATATCACAAAATCGCAGGACTCGTCGCATGTCATAAATATATAAAATGAATAAAAGGGGCCCTAATACACTCCCTTGTGGTACGCCAAGGCTGTTCTCCACAGGGCTCGAAACAGAATCATTAAAAGCCGTCCGTTGAGTTCTGTCAGACAAATAGCTTTCGAACCATCTGTATGCAGAACCCGAAAATCCAAAGCGCTTGATTGTTTCTAACAACAAGGGCCGAGAAATCGTTTCAAAAGCGCGTTTCAGATCCAAAAAAACAGCAACAATCGTATCCTTACGCTCTACGTTTTCTTTCCATTTTGCTAACACTAAATTTAACGCTGTTTCACAAGAATGACCTTCGCGATATTCAAATTATTACTATTTAAATACGTTAACAGCTGGCCTTTTACAACAAGTTCCAAAATGTTTTCTTAAGTGTGCAACATGTTAATAGGACGAAACTCTTCGGCTTTAATCGTTCCAGCGACTGTACTACTCTTGCATTTACGTTATCTACTCCAGCCGTTTTGTTCAATGAAAAGCAAATAGATTTTAGATCCTCTAACGTTATTGGGTGAAAACATTCAAAACTACAGTTAATATTAATCGGCTGTTTTATTTCGTCTGGTTCATCTACCAGATCAATGGATTGATTGATTGACAAAATACTATCGACGAAATATTCATTAAATCTACATGCAATGATGTCCTCTGACTGTTCTAATGTGCCATTGAAGGTTATGGATCGCGGTTTGCAATTACTAGGTTTTAACAAGGATTTCAAAATTTTCCATAACTCTTTGCTGTTGTTTTGCTGCAAATCAATTTTCCTCTGAATATATTCACAACGAGTTTGTTTAACTGATTGCGAATATTTGTTACGCGCATCTTTGTACCTATTCAAAAAGATATGCCTATTATTTCTACGCCATTTCTTGTACAGCTTGTCTCTTTTGCGTTTAAGACGCAAAAGATCCAAAAGTTCTTCACTAAAACAAATTTATTTTCGACTAGTTTATTGGTACATATTTTTAAGACGTCTGTCAAAACAGCTGATTTCTGATCTAGAGAACCGGTATTTGTTTGAAAATCCACACTTCTTTCGACAAGTCTTAAAATAGCTTGTTTCGAATACTTTTTCCAACACTTCAATTTCACATAATCACTGTCACCACTACTATTATCTTCAACGTTAATAATAATGGTTTCATGTTCGGTTACTTTCAAGTCAGAGTTGATAACAACACTAACAGAATCAAAATTACAGTACACATGGTCAATCAAAGTTTTACTGTGTCTGGAAATACGCGTATATTCATTAACCAATTGTTTCAAATTAAAGAAATCCGCTAATCGTTTCAAATGCTTCGAATTATTATTGTCACAATAATTGATATTAAAATCACCAGCAAGCACGTTTAGTTTACTTGAATCTACAAAAATCTCATACCAGTTTTCCAAAATTTCAATAAAACGCTGGTCACTAGAACTGGGAGAATGATACAGTACACCATAATTACCAATCTGCATGCCACGAACAACTGCAATGCTTAAAAACCAATTGCCGTCACAAACTTCGTTCAATTGAAGCTTGAATTGAACTGATTCTTTAGCATAAATAGCAACGCCGCCAGTGTGTCTAGAATGTGATAAACAAGCAGCCACATTATATCCCGGAATACTATACTGATCAAATGCTTGCATGTCAACTATATGCGTTTCTGATAAAAAGACTAAATATGGACGTTTTTCCTCTACAATCTGACGCAATTCTACGTAGTTGGTAGACAATCCGGCAATGTTGAAGTACAAAATATCGAATTTACTCACATTACTACTGGAACTTGGCTGCTATTCATTGAAGTGCAGGCCGGTTTTTTTTTCGTTCATATAATCGCTTGAAAATTTCACATTCATAACTAAACGCGCCGTGGTTCACGTCCAAGTTTGTTTTACGTTCGTTATTTGTTTTTTTTTTACAATTAATACATTTCAAAACAGTTGATGTGCATTCAGATGTCGTGTGACTTTTACTACACTTAGAGCATGCCCATTAAAGAGTGATACACTCAAAATTTGGTCAAGGGAAAACGCGTGTAAATCGGTGAAATCGTTTATTTAAAAAATCAAATTAAATTTCTTTTTCAAGTTCAATTAGTATAAAATTCAGGAAAAATATTCAGTTAGGCTTCCGCTTTTCCAAATCCGAATTGCCGGGCCTTACGCTTGACCCCTGCCATCAGATTTTGTACAGCCACCTTGTCCACCTTCTTCGCCGCAGAAAGCCAGTTTGCCTTGAACTGCTGCTCGTCCTTAGCAGTTTTTTTGGTCTTCTTTAGGTTCCGCTTGACAATAGCCCAGTATTTCTCAATTGGGCGGAGCTCTGGCGTGTTGGGAGGGTTCTTGTCCTTGGGAACCACCTGCACGTTGTTGGCGGCGTACCACTCCATGGCCTTTTTACCGTAATGGCAAGATGCCAAATCCGGCCAAAACAGTACGGAACAACCGTGTTTCTTCAGGAAAGGCAGCAGACGTTTATTCAAACACTCTTTCACGTAAATTTCTTAGTTGACAGTCCCGGAAGCTATGAAAATGCTGCTTTTCAAGCCACAGGTACAGATGGCTTGCCAAACCAGATATTTCTTTGCGAACTTTGACAGTTTCGTGTGCTTGAAAATATCTGCTACCTTTCCCCTTCCTTTTGCCGTATAAAACTCCTGTCCCGGAAGCTGCTTGTAGTCGGCTTTGACGTAGGTTTCGTCGTCCATTACCACGCAGTCAAACTTCGTCAGCATCGTCGTGTACAGCCTCCGGGATCGCGCTTTGGCCGTCGTATTTTGTTTATCATCGCGATTTGGAGTCACTACCTTCTTGTAAGTCGATAGTCCGGCTCGTTTTTTGGCTCGATGCACGGTTGTAGACGATACACCCAGCTTATTTGCGGCATCTCGGAGAGATAGGTTAGGGTTTCGCTTGAAACTACCGGCAACTCTCTTTGTCGTCTCAGCGGCTTCCGGTTTTCGATTTCCCCCAGATCCAGACTTCCTGGCTGTCGACAAACGTTCCCCAAACACTTTAATTACATTTGTAACGGTTGATTTGGCAACTTTTAGCGATTTTGCCAACTTTGCGTGCGAGTAGCTCGGATTTTCGCGATGCGCGAGCAAAATTTTGATACGCTGCTCTTCTTGCTTGGACGGCATTTTGACAACTGAAGAGTAAATTGCAAAATCAAAATAAAAGCAACATTCTACACACACACACCTTCAAAATGAGGGGTGTTCAGGTTTTTTAAATGCAAAATTGAAAGAAATACGTCAAGTTGATATTGACCAAATTTTGACCGTATCGCCCTTTATTTTTACAATCCATGCTCATGTGTCCAACTTCTCCACATTTGAAACATCTCAAGACTTGAACTTCAGGAACAACACGACACCAATCAAATTTAATATTAACGTGTTTCGCGGTCAATAATTTTATCAACTTCAATTACCGCATTAAACTTGTTGTACTTGAAGCGTGGATTTTCATACGTTCTTATTATTATTTTAACTTCATTAATCGCGATGTCTTCATTTTGATCTTTTAAAATCCAAATGAAATCATCGGAGGAAAATTTCTCACTCATGCCCATCACTTTAAGTCTTGGCACCGATGAGGGAACAACAGCGTTATAATTTTCACCCAAATCGCATATAATGCCATCTTTCACAACATTAACATTACATCCTGTTGCACACTCAGCAATAATAGAGCCATCTTTCCCATTTCTAAAGTTACGGATCTTGTGTGTTTTTGGATCCAGTTTACTATTTAAAAACTTGCGAGTATCATCGCTGTTCTGATTGGTCTCTTTCGGTTTGATCACGATCACCGGACGAGCCTTACGAGTAACTTTTTTAAGATCATTATCAATGATTTTTCCCTTATATGTTTTACTATTATTATTAGCCCCAGAATTACATTTAACTGCATCCGCGAAACTAATACCTTCCATAAAAACATCATTTGACGTCTCGCTAACGTCTTCCTGAACTCTACGCTTTTTGCCTCTGGGATTCAGGCTCGGCTCCGATGCCGTACTTGATGTACCTTGCTTTACATTCATTGCAGCTACTTTTTTGATCGAATTAAATTCAAAAAATGAACATTTCATACTCTCCAATTCTTTACCCACTGATTTATTAAGTTCAAAAATTGCCTTCTCTAAGGTGCTATTCAAATTTTTCCCCAATAAATCCATACCGGTTACTAACGCGTTGTTTATTTGAGCAGCAATGTGCTCCCGAACGCCACTGATCGAATCAGATAGAGAAGAAATCTTCTTCATCTCCTCTTCGAACTTTTGGACGGTCGGGAGCAATACATTCTGCTCGCCACAACGCTGGCCTAACAAACAATCACCACATTTGAACAGTACATTATCGTTCTCACTGACTAGCTTGGCTACTGCTTTTGTCAGTGGAGTGCACCTATAATGGTATACTCTAGCACAACACGAGCAAGCAGTAGGGATATCACTCGGCAGTATAGAATCCCCACACTGTTTGCACTCTGCCATTTCGCTTACAACCTATACACATCAAACGGACGGCATGCAAACAACACCCAACACAGAGAAATGAAAAGCAATATGCAAAAAATATTCACCAGCCGCCAGCCGTCACTGGGGCAAAAATTATCAAAATTAAACGAAAACCAGCACGGGAGACCAATCTTCTCCAACTGATCTGGTTGAAACAACACTTTATGTGCGCGATGAAAATTATATTGCGGCACAAAATTTACTATTTCACACTAAATATTTGGTAATTAATCACTGCACTGCAGAAACAAACTACACTGTTCACCATCACCAATAGTTTTTATTTTTTTTTTTTAAAATAAACAAAAAAAAAAAAACAACAGTGTAAAAAAAAAAAAAAAAAAAAAAAAAAATTTTTTTTTTTTTTTTTTTTTTTTTTTTTGCCCCCAGTATAAAAATTTTTTTTTGTTGTTTCGAAAAGGTGTTTGTTTGACACCCCCCGGGAGTCAACTGAAATGCCTAGAGACAAGCAGAAAAGTGGTTTGACATCCCGTATGTTGGCTCAACTCCATCAAGATTGTCCTGCAGAACTTCACGATCAAGGCGCTCCGGTAGTTCGGAGAGAAGTCTCCCGGTTGTGTTCCAAGTTCTATGAACGATGGGACAAATGTAGTAAGACTCTTTCCGTGTTTTTATCCCGTTACGGCGATTGGTTGAATGGTGAGATTGTTTTTGAGATCCCACACATTGAGAAGGTAAAGAAGCGGGTGTGCGTAGGTCGTCCGTCGAAATCGTTTGAAGATTCGACAACGCGTTCGAAAAGGAGAAAAACAGAGCCACTTCGAGAGAAACACTCTGCCGTTGAACTTTTATATGCCGCTGCTACGCAATTTCGATCTGAAGGTGATGAACAGGTTGCAAAATTGCTTCAAATGTTGTGCAACAGTCCTCGAACGGCAGCAGACATTCTGGATGCTTACAATAGATCTGGAGCATACACCTTACCTGTTAAGGTAAGCCCTGAAAAGGGTGTATCCTTAATCATTGAAGCAGATCTCAGTAAGGCTCAGTATCTCTTGGTGAGATCCGTGGCGAAAGAACATCATGCGGATGTTTTTCCATCTTATGATGCGGTCCTTGAAGCTAAAACAGAAGGCATACCCGTCACCGGATTCCGTTAAAGTCAGAGGAAGTGAGGCTTCAGGATCTTTTGAATCATAATGCATCCCGAATTGTGGAAGTATTGGATAGCAAGGGATTCCTGAATGATTTGGCAGAAACAGACCTCGAACTTGCACATAAATGGGGCTGCGATGGTAGCGGTGGTCATCCCCAGCACAAGCTAAAACTTCCTGACGAGTTTGAGGAACATTCGTCAATTTTGCTTACTGCGATTGTTCCGCTTCAGCTGAAAGTTTGCGGCGATGCTGCAGACTCTCAAGTCATTTGGACGAACCCGGTACCGTCATCAACACGTTTCTGTCAACCGCTCCACATACAGTTCCTCAAGGAGACGAAACAAAGTTTGAAGGAAGAAGAAAATTATTTCGCTGATCAAATAGAATCTTTGCTATCATCTACCGTAGTTTCAGGAAATGGGAAAAGGCTGAGAATCCATCATCCATCTTTCCATGAACATATTGACTGATACTTCTTCGATGGCAACATGTTGTGCTTGTCGGGCCACTCCAACGGCAATGGCTGTCAGTTCAGACAGCAGTGAACAGACCAGTGAATACGGCTGTATTTAAATATGGCATATCTGTTCTTCACGCACGCATTCGATTCCTTGAATGCGTTTTGCATGTGTCTTACCGGCTGGAGATCAAGAAATGGAGTGTCAATAAATCAGCGTATATGGAGAGGAAGACACAAATTCAAAATGGGCTAAGGAAAGAATTAGGAATTCTGGTGGATGTTGTGAAACAGGGTGCGGGCTCAACAAATGATGGGAACACAGCCCGAAAGTTTTTCGAAAACCCTTCCGTAGTGTCAGCTATCACAGGACTCAACAAGGAACTGATAGAACGTTTTTCAGTCATCCAAACTGCATTGGCTTCGGGCAAGTAAGTAGATGCCAATAAGTTTAGGGTCTACGCATTGGAAACAGCCCAAATGTTTGAGGATAAATATCGATGGTACTACATGCCTGCTTAAGTGCATTTCATCCAGATTCACGGAGCTGATGTCATGGTATCAATGAAGTTGCCCATGGGGGTTCAGAGGAAGCCTTGGAAGCACGGAATAAAAATATCCGATCGTTTCGAAAACACAGGACCCGCAAATCTTCTACCGAAGCTACGATGAGGGATTTGTTCAACAGATTACTGCTAACTGGAGATGCAGTGTTTTCTTCCTTCAAATCTACGAATTCAGATCACCACAAAGAGCTTTCGAGATAAGTACAACAACTTTTGAAGTGAATTAAATTTATAATTGTTAATTTTTTGAAGCAAATTAATTCCATAATAAATACATCGTTATTTAATGATTTTAAAACCCATCCTCGCTGTTTTCTGCACTCATTCTAAGACTCACATGCTACTTAGTACCTAAGAAAACAGGGAGTGGAAAAAAACTGGGCAATTTTCATCTAAACTCTCAAAAAATTGAAAAAAAAAAACGAACGGTTGAGTGACGCGTGACTTTTTCATTAAAATTATCCATAACTTTTTTTTATATTAAGTTATACCCAAATACTTTGTTGGGCAAAAATATGCTTCACAATTTTCCCTACAACTTGTTAGAAGAACACTTTTTCAAAAAAATTTAAACAAAAAAGTTAGAACAAAAACACCGTTTTTTTCAGGTACACCCTAATTTAAAGCAGGAAAATAGCTCTAGCTTTGTCAAATGAAGAGCTAGGTGTAGAGATAGGACTGAATTAACATTTAAATAACATTAAAAATTGTAATAATCATTTTACAATAAAGCCATACGAACATGCGAAAGTTAAATCTGTCTCGTATTCTTACACACACAAAAAAAGAAGAAGAAAAACACCAATCAGCAATAAATCTCCCTTGTTGAAATCTGCTTTGCGCTCATTGGCCAGAGAAAAAGGAGGGAAATATTCACCCGCAATCTTGCGCTCACCGGGTATAAATATGAGCACACCGGCCATGCACGCTCATTCATCAGTCCTCAGTTCGAACAAGCGACACGTACGGTCGTGTTTTTCGCTCTCTCGTAAAAAAGTGTTTCCCGTTTTCCCCCCCTCGTCCAATTTCTCGCGATTGCGCGTCCGGTTCGTGATCTATCGCCAGCGCTTGCTAAGTTATTAGCGGTAGCAAGCCAGAAGAAAGTGTTGCAAGGTTGTGAAATTTTTTCCACTCGACCTGTTGCCGTGGCAATGGGTCGTAAAAGTCAACACGTGGTGACAACCACGCCGGCGGCATCAGCTCCCGCTAACACACCGAATCCGAGCTGCTCCAAGCGGCAACGGCATGACGACGTTGATTTATCGAATCCCAACGCCCGATTACTAGCGAGCAATCGGTATGCTGCGCTCCCGGTACAGGAGGTACCGACGAAAGTGAAAATCCCGCCGCTTTTCACTACGTGTAAAAACATTGCTGCACTCAAAACGGTGGCATTGAAACCCCTGAAGGTGTTCGCTATCAGGCGCCAGCAACAAGGAAACCATCGGGACCAACTTTATCTGGTCCATTTGGAGAAGGGTTCCGTCACGATCGAGGAATTGAAGAAAACACGGGCCCTCTTCAATATCATCATCGAGTGGGACCGATACCGCCCGAAGCAGCATGACGTGACACAGTGCGGAAAGTGTCTGGCGTTTGGTCATGGGACCCGAAACTGCCACATGAAACCCCGGTGTGGAAAGTGTGCCGGAGCGCACACAACAATCGATGGTGCCCCATCAAAGTGCGCCAACTGTGGCGCTAACCACGAAGGCATCAACCGAGCTTGTCCCAAACGAGCGGAGTATCTGGCCATCCGCAAGCAGGCGTCCACCAAGTCTCGGCCTGGTCAACGCCGCCCGCCACCTCGAATGGACGAAGAGAATTTTCCGACGCTCCGGTATCAAGTGCCAAATCTGCCACCAGTTCCATTGAACCATCGCCATGCAAACCGCCCGTCAGCATCCGTTCAGCAACGATTCGCGTCTGCCGCCGCCGCCCCCATGCCGGCTCCTCCTCCAGGCTGGGGCAATCCGAGTTGCAGTACCTCCACCCAACCACCCGTCGATGGACAGCTCTATGACACGGAGCAAATGGTCGAGTTCGTCCAAGAGCTCTACCGCCAACTACGTTCCTGCCGCTCGAAGGAGGAACAGCTCAAAGCCGCCACATCCGTGACGATGAAATTTATTTTCAAATATGGACCATAATCGCTCCATCAGCGTCCTCAATTGGAATGCTTGTTCCATCCGGAACAAAACAGTAGAGCTCGGCGACTTCCTTAACAGGAAGGTCATTGACATCGCCATCGTCACCGAGACACATCTCAAGCCGGAACACAGCATTTCCATCCCTGGATACCGGATTGTGCGACTTGATCGAAGCGGCTCTAGTGGAGGAGGAGTTGCGATCGTCCTGCGCTACAACATCAACTGCCATCTGCTGCCGAGTTTTCAGCTGCAGTCTATCGAAGCCATCGGAGTCGAGGTCGAAACTACCGTCGGCCCTATCACCATCATCGGAGCCTATTGTCCCAAGCAAGCCAGCACAGCTAACGGAACAACAACGATACTACGGAACGACATTCGCAAGCTAACTCGGAGGCAGGGGCAGTTTATCATGGCCGGTGACCTAAATGCGAAACACGAAATCTGGGGGAATACCCGGCGCAACCGGAACGGAATAATTCTGCAGGAAGACCTTGAAGAGGGCCACTACACCGTCCTGGGCCCGGATACTCCCACCCGCTTGAGCAGATCCGGGGTCCATTCGACAATCGACATCTTCCTCACCAACATGGGGAACAACATCGCCCAGCCGGTAGTACACCAGGAGCTCAGCTCGGACCACTATCCTGTGGTGCCGAAGTTGGCATCGAGTCACCAGACGGAACTACCATCGCGTCAATTGGGAGAGGTTCCGACAACACGTTGACGACAACATCGATTTCAACATGCATCTTGAGTCGGTTGATGACATCGATCGGCAGCTGCTGAGCATCGAGCAAGCGATCTCCCAGGCCCGGAAGCAACATGTCCCAGTGATAGATCAGGTGAGCAACTCTGTACCAATTGATAGACCCACTAAAGACTTAATACAATTGCGAAACGCCATCCGAAGGCAATACCAGCGAACTGGTTTGCCAACGCTAAAAAGTCACTGTAATCGAGTGACGAAAATTATCAGAGCCAGAATGGTGGACCTTAAGAATAACAATTTTGCCGACAAGATCCGCTCTCTCCCAGACTGTGCAAAGCCATTCTGGAAGTTGACAAAAATATTGAAAACTAAGCCAAGGCCCATTCCACCTTTGATCCCACTAGACAGCAATGGCTCTAAGGATCGCTTGATAACTCCTGCAGAGAAGGCTGCTGAGATAAGTCAACACTTCGTCAGCTCCCACAATCTCGGACATAACATCGTTAGTCCACACGAAGCTGCCGTTAGCGCGCTTATTACTAACATTCATATAAGTCCCAACGATTTCACAGAGGAGTTGGAGATCTCAGCTGACGAATTGTTAACTTATATCAAAGGCTCAAAGGACATGAAGGCCCCAGCTTTCGATAATATTATGAACTTGGAGCTCAAGCAATTGAGCCCCCAGTTCTATAACTATCTGGCGATAGTTTTCAACCAATGCCTCCGACTTGGCTACTTCCCCACGTGCTGGAAGTCAGCCAAAGTCATCCCCATCCAGAAACCTGGGAAAGATCCTTCATGTTCCAAGAGCTATAGGCCCATCAGCCTTCTCTCAGGAGTATCAAAACTATTCGAGAAAGCGATCCACCGTCGACTTCTCTCGTCTGCCAACGAGCTTAACATCTTGCTCGATGAGCAGTTCGGATTTCGACGTGGTCGTTCAACAGTGCACCAACTTAACCGAGTAACCAACATCCTCAGGCGGAACAAGTCTGTTGCGAAATCATCTGCCATGGCACTTCTAGACATCGAAAAGGCCTTTGATAACGTGTGGCACGATGGCCTGGTGTACAAGCTAAAACAATACAATCTTCCCATCTTCCTGGTGAAGATAATTAAAAATTACCTGTCGGACAGGACATTCCGTGTTTCGCTGCAAGGTGCAGTTTCCGATGCACAGGAGATCTTCGCCGGTGTTCCGCAGGGAAGTATACTAGGTCCACTTCTGTTTAACCTATTCACCTCGGACATACCCCCGCTCCCTGAAAATGGATCTCTGTCGTTGTTCGCCGATGATACCGCAGTCGTCCACAATGGTAGGGTAACAAGAGCGCTTACAGCGAAACTGCAGCGAAGCCTGAATGTCCTGTCAGAATACTTCACCGAATGGAAGATCTGTATTAACGCAGCAAAGACCCAGGTCATCCTATTCCCACACTCCAATTCTCCCAAACTTGTTCCGCCTGAGGATTGTAAAATTAGCCTAAACAACACAACGGTGGAATGGGCCAAATCAGCTGTCTATCTTGGCGTTACCATAGACAGTAAGCTTATTTTCAGGGAACAGGTTGACAAAACTGTCACAAAGTGTAACGTTCTGCTGAAGCTACTGTAACCATTGATCAACAGAAGGTCTACATTATCCCTGAAAAACAAGCTTGCTGTCTACAAGCAAATCATACTTCCAGTCATCGAGTATGGCATGCCAATCTGGGAGAGTTGCGCAAAAACACATCACCTGAAACTTCAGCGTGTTCAAAATAAGTTCCTCAGGATGATCCTGAACACCCCTCCGAGGACAAGAACATCTGAGGTCCACCGTCTGGCCGAGATAAAAATGCTCGACGATCGCTTTAGTGAGTCTATCAATCGGTACAGGGCACGCTGCCTGACATCGGATCACCAGATCATCCGGAATCTGGTTCCCCACCCCTAGGATTTTCAAATTGTAGCTATAGTTTTAGTTTAAGTAGGTTATCAAATTTTAACTAACAATGCCCTAAGGGCTGATCTGAAAATTAATTTGTAACATAAAACACACTAAACACATAAAACATATAAAACATACAAACAAAGCTGAAGAGCCCATTGGGCTAAAACACTTGAAATTGTAAGTTAGTATATAAGATAAAGAATGATAAATAAAAACAATTTTAGTAGTAGCATGCACGCTCATTCATTCGACGATTGCGATTCGAGACGTTTGCAACACCAGGAGGACAAGCAGCAACCAGCTAGTAGCAAGCCCAAGCAGTAAGCCGAGTAAGCGAGTGGTATCGCCCTCGCTTGTCAGCAGCGATCAACATCCACAACAGCAGCCGGCGCTCGGCTGACTGGTTCCCGTAGCAGCATCCGACAGTAAGACGAGTAAGTGAGTGGCATCGCCCTCGCTTGTCGGCAACGAACGGATCCCGCAACAGCAGCCGGCGGTTGGCTGACTGGTTCCAGTAATCCGGTATGGCGGATTTACCTGGCTTTGACAATTCGGTCGGTCGCGACACTAGGCAATAGATTTTTTGAGTAAAGTTGCTTTAAATTATATATTCTACAAACTTTCCTGTGACACCAACCTTCTATATTGCTCTCTTGAAGAGTTAGCCCTAGCGGTGAAGTTCCGAATTAAAAAACTGTCACCAATGGCAGTTTTTTAGTTCGGAATGCCAACATTCCGAGGATCAACTTTGTAGAAAACACCAAGTTTCCAAAAGGCAACCCCTAGGAGTTATTAGTTTCGCCGAGAAAAATGGCTTTTCTTACATGGTTCGCGATTAAACTAAGGCTTTTTACTCGGTCTTCTTGTGCAACAGGACGGCCCAAAAAGGACAATACTCCGCGAAATGTTCACATAAGAGAGAAATTTTATGAGCTCCTCGTCGTTGCAGAGGGCCAGCTGCATGTGACGTGATTCTGGTCTACTTGTTGTCAAGGGCGGTGTTTCCTGACAACTCAAGTACTTCAGACGCCAGGTATTCCATCAACACAGCTAGGTAGACGGGGCCTCTGCTAGGACATGTTTGTTTACGTCTGAAATCTTGTTTGCATATTATGTTTCATAAATGTATCATCATAAGTCTTCCAAATTTCAAGAAACAAACATATGCGAGAAAGGTCAAACGTCAACAAAACTAGTCAGGTATATTTTGTTAGCGTCGTATTGGACGGAAAAAGACAAGTTTCTAGCTTTGCTTTAGACCAACAAATATCAAAATATATGTATGTCACATACTTGTTTGCTACTACAAAATTTTAGAGCCTAGTTCAGCTATGACAAGAGAATGAAATATTGAAAACATCAGTTGACAATTGCTTACATGATCAAACATCAGGATAGGTTTATACTTCAAAACGCCAGCGCAATCGAACAATTATTTGCTTGAGCAAATGCTTTTTATTTAAATCAATACCCCTAGGCTGAATTCACTCATATGAAAGTGAATGTCTTTTTTAGTCCCCAATAAGGTTGGCAAATATGTATAATGCTGGTAAGGTTTAAGATGATTCTGACTACTCCATATATCATATGTCGAAATGGTCAAGTGGTAAGAACACAGATCTAGTAAGCGGAGTCCATAGTATGAACCTGGTTCATGGACAATTTTTTTTTTTTGAGGCGACGAACATTTGTTTCAATAATGTTTAAAACTTTTTTGTTTATGACAATTTTCTGACATCAATTATGTTTCATAGTCTCCACCTTCTACGCTATTTTAATTCTATAGTAGTACCCGAAAAGGTTTACCATCAACGGAATGGCTACATAATCATTTATCTCACTAAGCAAAATACATGCAATCAAACATTTCGTGTTACTTGGGAAGTGTGAATACTGTGAAATGCACTTCCACGCGGCTTGTATTGGAGTACAGCGTCATCAGGAGCGTTCTATCACATCGTTTATGATACCTTTTTGTGCTGACTGTCAGCAGCATCAAAATGCGGGGATCGATACGCAAAAGGTGCTTTATCGACAAGAGCAGTTAATTGATTCCATAACTTCTCAAACAGATGCCAACCTTCAAGTAGCTGCTGACCTAAAAAAACTTAATGCAATTGCAATTGGCCCGCTGTTTGAAAACATTGAGATCCAGCACAAAGAATCGGTGACGACATAAACATAAATAACATAAATACAGCGTCAAAAGTGGAAAATGCCGTATCAACATTAACGCGCGATATTGCGCAAAACTCAATTGAAAGTGATGAGCTGGTCGCTTTAAAAAATCATCTGACATCTCTTTTCGATATATCTATGGAAACCACAAGGAAACGTATCGAACAGCATGTAAAGGAGCTTACAGTTGATTTATCTCGTGAGTTGACAAAAATCCGCGCTGAAGTGGAAATTTTGAGCGGCATCACTATAGACATGGCTTCCCATTGTAATGAACACAACGATAGTCAATCACATTCTACGGTTGACGCATTGCAAGAAGTAAAATCTCTAACCAACACGGTTGGTGGGGAGATTTTAAAAGAAGTTAAATCTCTGGCTATTGCAGTTAACGGCCTGGAAAATAATGTAAGCAAAATTCGTTCGCCACCAGAGGCGTCACCTCCCAGCCTGATGGAAGAATTGGCTGAGTAATCAAAAAATGAATCTACAGAAGGTTGGCGCACACTGGGCTCGAAAAATTTATGGCGCTCGGACTGGACAGATTGTGACTCACGTAAACGGCTTCGTGAACAACAGCAAAAGGCTAGAGCTAAGGCGATAAAACGAAGAAAAGCAATCAAAAGACAGTGGAATATCAAGAACAATTTTAACACAAACAGCAATAGCAATCATGACAACACAAATGACAATGTTTCCACATGCAGTTACTACAATTACAACAGCAGCAGCAGCAACAACACAAACCGTATTAGTCATCATACAGGTGCTAGCTTTCTTCCACCGGATAAGGAACTTCTTGCAGCTGCAAAGGTGCAATACTCTAGGCCTCCAGTTGAATATCAGCGTGGTATCAGATTTCAACGTGGTGTAACACTGAATCCATACCCGGTGGGTCATCCGCTCCCGCAACCGAACTCAACTTCAACTCAAGTGGAATATCGACAAGCAAGGCAATTTGAAGACGGGGAAACTCGAAACCCTTACCCGACGAATGGTCATGCAAACGCACAATCGATGGCGCCGGGGAGTTCTACAACATCGTGTGAGGCGTGCTCATGCAAGCACTCGTGTTTTCCGAAAAATTGACGCTCTCTTTAGAGGAAGGACCAAATGACGATTTCCCAGAGCCCGATGATAATGTTACGACATCGCTAGATCAAAGAGGGGTAATTAGATCATTAATTACATTTGACGAACTACCATGAATTTCTTCAGAAACACTTGCTACTGAAATTCTGGTTTATTGTCAGAATTTTAATCGCATGAAAAGTGCGTCAAAAATGAACGAAATTCATAAAAATATATTGACTTCATCTTTTTCGGTAATTTCAGGTACTGAAACAAGTTCGAATGAAAGTGTGAAAAGTGATGAAATGTTTGGTAGTGATTATATTGATTTCAGAGATGATCGTGATTTAGTTTTAACCCAAAGAAGGTCAGGTGGTGGAGTTTTTATTGCAATTTCTGCAAAATTGAATTCGGAACTTCTTGTTTCGCCAAAATTTAAAAAAATTGAGCATGTATGGGTAAAAACTTATATCGATGGTGACACTCATATTTTTGTCACATTTATTTTCCACCAGATCAAGCTTGCAAGTCAACATATGAAATCTTCTTTCAAGCAGCAGAAGAAATTGTATCAACCTTTCCCCCTGAATTCAAAGTTCATATCTATGGTGATTTCAATCAACGCAATGCAGATTTTATTCCCGATTTCGAAAATGAGAGTATTCTACTTCCAGTCGTTGGATATAAAGAAACTTTGCAATTTATTTTTGAGAAAATTGTATTTTTAGGACTAAACCAAATAAATCATGTTAAAAATTTACAAAACTGTTACTTAGATTTTTTATTAACAAACACACATGAAGATTTCTGTGTTAGTGAATCTCTCTCTCCTTTATGGAAAAATGAAGCTTTTCACACAGCAATCGAGTATTCTGTGTTTGTGCGAAAGAATCACAACCCAAACGACTGTGTTTACGAGGATATATTGGATTACAAGAAAGCTAATTATGACAACATTAAGTTCAAACTGAGTAGAGCGAATTGGCAATCCATTTTTAAGGATCAATAAAATCTTGAATGTGCAGTAGAGGTCTTTTAGAAATTGTTGATGGAAATAATTCAAGAGGAAGTTCCACTAACGAGGAGAAGACGAAATTATTGCTCTTAAAATCCATTTTGGTTCAACAAGCAAATAATTAATTTAAAAAATCGGAAGCAAAAGGCTCACAAAATGTACAGAAAACAAAATTATCGAATTAATTTGGAAACATATTTGAATATTTGCGACCAATTTAATTTAGCTATTTCTTCTGCACTAACTGAGTATAACATATAAACTAAAAAAGAAATTAGGTCATGTCGAAAAAGCTTCTTCACTTTCGTCAAGACCTAGTGTAGCTATCCCTCAAAAATGACTTTGGACGAAAAAGAAGGAGATAATTCAGAAGATATCTGTGACCTTATTGCAACATTTTTTTCAGAAACATATTGTAAATTTTCTGACAAAGATCGTGACTTTGAATACTTTTCATACTTTCCTGATTTTTCAAGTAATGTAGGTATCAGTCAAATTAATGTGCAAGATATTTTGAAAGGTTTCAAACATTTAGACGCAAGTAAAGGTTCAGGACCAGATGGAATCCCACCAGTGTTTATGAAAAATTTAGCAACTGAACTCACATCCCCCTTATTCTGGCTGTTCAATATGTCACTTGAATCGGGAAAATTTCCAAATGAATGGAAAAAATCTTTCTTAGTACCCATCTACAAATCAGGAAAAAAAATCAGATATCAGAAAATACCGTGCGATTGCCATTATTTCGTGTATTCCTAAACTTTTCGAATCAATTATTAACAAAAATATGTTTAAAGGGCGATACGGTCAAAATTTGGTCAATATCAACTTGACGTATTTCTTTCAATTTTGCATTTAAAAAACCTGAACACCCCTCATTTTGAAGGTGTGTGTGTGTAGAATGTTGCTCCTATTTTGATTTTGGAATTCACTCTTCAGTTGTCAAAATGCCGTCCAAGCAAGAAGAGCAGCGTATCAAAATTTTGCTCGCGCATCGCGAAAATCCGAGCTACTCGCACGCAAAGTTGGCAAAATCGCTAAAAGTTGCCAAATCAACCGTTACAAATGTAATTAAAGTGTTTGGGGAACGTTTGTCGACAGCCAGGAAGTCTGGATCGGGGGGAAATCGAAAACCGGAAGCCGCTGAGACGACAAAGAGAGTTGCCGGTAGTTTCAAGCGAAACCCTAACCTATCTCTCCGAGATGCCGCAAATAAGCTGGGTGTATCGTCTACAACCGTGCATCGAGCCAAAAAACGAGCCGGACTATCGACTTACAAGAAGGTAGTGACTCCAAATCGCGATGATAAACAAAATACGACGGCCAAAGCGCGATCTCGGAGGCTGTACACGACGATGCTGACGAAGTTTGACTGCGTGGTAATGGACGACGAAACCTACGTCAAAGCCGACTACAAGCAGCTTCCGGGACAGGAGTTTAATACGGCAAAAGGAAGGGGAAAGGTAGCAGATATTTTCAAGCACACGAAACTGTCAAAGTTCGCAAAGAAATATCTGGTTTGGCAAGCCATCTGTACCTGTGGCTTGAAAAGCAGCATTTTCATAGCTTCCGGGACTGTCAACCAAGAAATTTACGTGAAAGAGTGTTTGAATAAACGTCTGCTGCCTTTCCTGAAGAAACACGGTTGTTCCGTACTGTTTTGGCCGGATTTGGCATCTTGCCATTACGGTAAAAAGGCCATGGAGTGGTACGCCGCCAACAACGTGCAGGTGGTTCCCAAGGACAAGAACCCTCCCAACACGCCAGAGCTCCGCCCAATTGAGAAATACTGGGCTATTGTCAAGCGGAACCTAAAGAAGACCAAAAAAACTGCTAAGGACGAGCAGCAGTTCAAGGCAAACTGGCTTTCTGCGGCGAAGAAGGCGGACAAGGTGGCTGTACAAAATCTGATGGCAGGGGTCAAGCGTAAGGCCCGGCAATTCGGATTTGGAAAAGCGGAAGCCTAACTGAATATTTTTCCTGAATTTTATACTAATTGAACTTGAAAAAGAAATTTAATTTGATTTTTTAAATAAACGATTTCACCGATTTAAACGCGTTTTCCCTTGACCAAATTTTGACCGTATCACCCTTTAATATGAAAAAATCATCAAGAACGAATAGAGTCAATCCAAAAGCAGTTTTTATGATATGCACTACGTAAGTTAGGGTGGACGGTGTTCCCTCTTCCATCATATGAAGCATGTTGCATGCTTATCAACATTCAAACCGCGAAAAAGCGTCGGGAATATGCGATGGTTTCATTCGTAAATGACAACATTTCGCAACGTATTGACTCAAGAGATATATTATCAAAATTAAATTTTTATGCTCCTACTCGACAATTACGCAATAGAAATTTATTCGCGTTGGATCGTCATCGTACAAACTACGCTTAATTTGGACCGCTAAATCAGATGAAAGCCGCGTACAATCAGCATGGAGAAATAATTGATCTAAATATGCCTAAGACAAAATTTATAAAATATTTAAAAAATCTGCGAAATCATAGAATGTAAGCCAAAATGTAAATGATATTATGTAGTCTACATGTGGCTGACGAATGAATAAATAAATAAATAAATAAATAAATAAATAAATACATATTTTCATCAGCAATTCCAGGAAGAACCAGGAATATTCTATATGTCATAAATTCAGTTTATAAAATGAACTATTTGTGAATCCTGAATGTATTGTTCATCGATGTGATTAAAACATTGCCATTAATAGTTTTTTAACGACCTGTTTATGTTAGTTATATAAGAGGGAAAATTACATAAATATTAGAAATTCCATATAATCAGTCCATAGAATGAATTATTAGACAATCCTAAGCGTCAATTTTGATTATCGATATGGATTCAATATGCTTAATAAGTACATGTTCAACGAACATTCACAAAATTGTGTAGTTATAGTAAATGGAGACTTTGTGGATTTTCGAATAAACTCGTTGCAGTTCAAAACCGGACCACTCGAGCCAATCGATCCTGCTCAAATTCTATAGTGTCGCATAGTGTGGCTAGTCCGCTGTATTGTACTATACAACGCACGATATGCAGAACAATAGAATGCAACAAGATCGATTAGTGCGAGTTGTGTTTTCCGCAACCGCAACGAATTATGTGTAATTAAGTGCTCTCAGGTATTGTTTTGGTCATATCTCCATGAAGGATTATCCAATCATAATGAAAATTTGACCAGTTATTTGAAGATTTTATAACTTAAATTGGCATCAACAAAACTAAAATCGGTACACAAATAGCTCAGTATGTAATCAGAGACTGAACTGTTTGATTACTATTATAATAGGCCGTCAATTACTGTTTCGTTCATATCTTCGTAACGAAATGTACGAATAAAAAAAAAACATCAATAGCGTGGAAATGTTGTAGCTTTCATTTGCCGTCAACAGAACTGAAATCGGTTCACAAATGGCTGAGAAACCGATGTGACATTATTTGTAACCCAAACCCCCCCACACACACACGCGGTTTCGGGAGAAATTCTTTCGTCGGGGAACTGTCCGCCGGAGTAGGCTAGATCCATTGCCGGGGACTAGTTGAGTAGATCTCGAAGCAGCACCGAACTGGGTCGTCGGGGCACCAGTGAACCGGATGCCTGGCTCCACCGGCATCGCTGGATTTACTTCGGCACCCTACCGGTTGGCCAGCGAATAACAGAAAAATCGGTTTCGGAAGAATGTCCACCGCCGGGGAACTCTTTGTCGGTGTAGGCTAGGTCCACCGCGGAAAAATATTGGATTTGGATTGTCGGGGCGCCAGCGAACTGGAAGTCAGTATCCGCCCGGAATCGTCGGACCGACCTCGGTATCCTACCAGTTCGTCCATTGATGTGGGAGGACAGTAATGTGCGAGGTTCGTCCATTGAGGTGGGAGGTCAATTAACCGATTACTTAGAGGAGCCAAGGGCTCAGCATGACGAATGTCAATCGCTGATTGGCGAAAATTATGCTAACGATATTATTACAGGAGCCAAAGGGCTCGGCACGAACGGAGCCAAAGGGCTCAGCTAAAATAAAATTATAAATGGGACGAGGACATAACACCTTCCCTCCGAAGTAATACTGCATGGTAGTCCCGGAGGGGAAGCTCAGGTGATGGTGAACTAGGAGAGTGTTTTTTAGTGGGTAGGCACACAGGTGAATCCCGCACAGCGCCAAAAAACAAACACTGGAATGTGCATGAACAATTCCAGGCCAGTCTTTAGAAGATTTTTTGAACTCCTAGCTGCATGAAAAAAAAAAACACACACACACACACACACACACACACACACACACACACACACACACACACACACACACACACACACACACACAAATCGCTAAACTAGAAAAAAGCAATAGGTAGTATAAGAGCCCGATCGGTTGCATAACCTTTTGCCAGTCAAGGGGATTTCCTCCTCTTGCCTACCCTGCATGGGGTAGTATGGTAAAGGGTTATGTGCCTGATCGGATACTACCGTTCAATACCCTCCGCTCGTTTTCAAACTTGTATCTTTCAATTTTCAAAGCCTGCCGTTGCCCTATACGGAACTATCAATACACCTTCTCTTCATGTCTATTCGTTCTAGCAATAAATTACCGTCCACTCCTAGCGCCTCGCATGGAGATGAGAAATAATCTGCTTCTGACTTCATCAAACATCGTTACTTCCGCGCTTGGGAGAATACAAAAATCAACAAACAATGTATAAGAAAGTTGTTGAATTTTGAAGTGCTTCCCAATATTTAGCTGATGAAATTAATATAATTTGAACGTGTAATATTCTTGTAATTTTTACCTTATAGATGCAGGTTGCCTTGGGGAAAATTATCGAGAAGGGAAAGGGCTACCATGTGGTGGTCTAATTAATTCATGAATAATTCAGAAAGTGGCGCTTGCTGGCATGCAGAATGTTTGAATTAATTGGTTTCAACATGGAATATCTCGACATCCTGGCCATGTAGAAAGTTACTGTCTTGAGCAAAGTTGAATAAGTTGAAAGCCTTCTGGTTGGCGGATAGCAGTCTGGAATTGGCTTACAACGCAGTTCTATTGTGCATTATATTGTACAAGCTATATCTCGAGATCCTAGCCATCTAGGTAGACAGCGGGGATGGACACGAGTGGTACGATCTTCAGGATGTCTGTCCAACTTTTTGGCTTCGCCAACGACGTTGATACGTAGCTTTGAGACAATGGCGGAAACGTACATCAGACTTAAGGCTAAAACAGTAGACCTATGATTAATGCGTTGAAAACATATTGCATGAAAGGAAGAGGCTATCGAGAAGCCTTTCACCACGAGTTCAGATCAACGGTGATGAAATCGAGGAGGTGGACGAATTAGTGTATCTGGGCTCATTTATGACCGCAGATATGGACACCAGCAGTCAGATACAAAGGTGCATTATAACTGGCAATCGAGTCTACTTTGGACTCCAAAGGATGCTAAGATCAAACTAAGTTCGCCAAACTACAAAAGAAGCCGGAACGTGGTGGAGGCGAATGAACTACGAATTGTATCAGATGCTGGGAGAACCTCTCCTCTCCTCACACACACCGATCAAATCGGTCAAGTACGGTGGGCTGGGCATGTCGTTAGAATGTCGGACGATAGCCTAGTTAAAATGATTCTCGAAAACGAATCGACGGGCACAAGAAGAAGAGGCGTGCAACGAGCAGGATGGATCGATCCAGTAGAAGTTGACCTGTGGACCCTTCGTAGACTGCGAGACTGGCGAGGTGCAGCCATTTACCGAATAGAATGGAGACACCAGCTGTATTCAGCAGAGGACACTACGGCCGTGGTAAGTATGTTTAAATATCCACGAGATTTTTGTTAGTGAATGTACTTGGCGTGAGATGAAAAAAATCCACTAAAATATCTTCGGTTATTAGTTGGAATCAGTGTTTATCCAAAGACCCTTCGCCTAAATCGCTAGGTTGTTGTCCTTATCATTAATTTCAACTATATTTACACTACCTTGAAACTTTCCTAGTCTTGTGCATTCAAAACAAGTTTTTTTTTGTCTTTTTTACCATACGATCTCAGACATTCATCAATACCCAAAGGAACAACGACACAGGTATTGTATTTTACGATCCATCCAAAGTCGAGACAGTCCTCGACTGGTTCCACTGAATCCCATCTGACGTCTCTTAATGATATGCAGGATTGTCGACGAGCAGGGTTCTGAGGTTTTTCACGATAAACAGTTCTTCATATTCCCACCTCCCCCCCCCACCCATACCAACCCCATGATCCTTCATCACCGCCGACGCAGAGAGCGGATGAACATAACGAAAGCCGAAAAACAGTAAACAGACCTATTTGGCTCCGCTGCTCTGCTGATTTACATGCTCGATTGGTCCATCAGTCGGTGCTGAGCCAATGTGTGAGGATCATACGGATGGATTTGGCGTGGGTGAGGTGTGCAGTGCACAAAACCGATACACGTGAAGGAGTATGTCAAACAGATGGAGAGATAGCTAGCCAAAAGAGAATCGATAACAGCTAAATTCAATGTCGTTGTCACTATCGTTTTCCGTTAACCGCATCAAGGGAAGGCGGTTTGGGGAGCAAGTGTCTATCTGTGGCTTTTCGATCGGAACACCGATCCCAACATGTCGATTGTGCGCCGAGCAGTGATGCAGCAAGGGGAGAGGGAGGGGAAACTGGGGTGGTGGTAAAAGTGTTATTTTGTGATTACACGCCTTTTTGTTTGCGTAGGATTGCCTCGGGCTGGGTGGTGGTATTTGGGTTTGCTCGATGTGATTTAGTCATGATACTTTACCTCAGCAATGGTATGGCCGGCCGACCGACTATCTGACTGGTTCGAGTGAGTGATGGACAACTTTGCTTCCAGGGTTTGTAAACATATCATTTACTGAGTACACTTGCTGGAGTGTTTAACAAGCTGGACGATAAGTTCGATTGCATGGGGGACAAGCGACTAACAATGTCGACAGGTGAACGAATTGGATTGTTTGCATTTTGTGAAATATTGTAAACAATAGGTTGATTTCTACATCCATCAAAGACTACTCACATCTTATCTAAATTTGGTCGCGTCCACTTTCATTAATCCTGATTAAAATTAAGCACTCATCAGAAGATTAAAAAGACGAAAGCTTGAATGGAAATTCCCAAGAATTTGCAGCAATACATTTTTCGCCGAGTTTCATTTCTTTCGCACTCCTCCGAGAAGGGAAACAGAGTGCTTTTCTTTTGAACTTTTATTTTCCATCTGATGAAATTCCTAAATGTGTGTATGAATGATTTCCCTCGCGCTAGCATTCACTATTCGAGATCAACGCGTCCTTAATCCTTTAGTAGACGAAGAAGAAGAAAAAAAATTAGAGTGAACCAGCGCTTCAAACACTTAAAAGGGATATATTTTACGTTCTTTCAAATGTTGATGATTCCGACGGTGGTGGTGCTGGGAAGTGGCGACGGCGATGACGACTTCCCGGGCCATCAGCAATAATCAAAATGAGTTTTTTCTTCTCGTTTTCTGCCGGTTTTCTCATTTCGTGGGAAATTTCAAAAGACGAGCAAAAAGTAGCGGGAAGCTTCATCCAATTCATTGCACGAGGATGTGCTTGGCCGTTCGTTGAGTGAGCAAAAGAGAGCATCGGCGCTGATTTATACACTTCAATTTATTAAATTTCTTTTAACAGCATAGCTTGATGGTTCCGGAGACTGATGCTTCCACGAATGGCAGTGGATTTGAGGAACGGTACGTGATAGTTTTTATTGGACGCTGGTCGGTCTGATTCAAGTGGCAACCATCACCGAGTAGAAGATGAAGCTTTGTGTAGGCTGCTCAATCTTCAACTTTATAATCATTTTTCTCATCACTGACGTGACCGGGGCAAATTTGAGTTGGAGATTTATTCCTTAGCTTGAGATGGTGTTTTTTGGTGTTCAATTAAAACCAATGCGTAAGAATAATCTCCTGAACAAAAAAGGATTTTTTATTTAAAATCAAAAATGACTTTTCAACCATGCAGCATCTTTGAAAAATACAATCTCAAGCACCCATCACAATTTTAAAAATATTGATAATAACATGAAAATACACACAGCAAAAAATAATGAATTCTAAAAGACGCGTAAAATTTCCTTCCTCGTTTAATTTCAAGCCAAAGGAGGCTTTAACAACGAAATTGTTTACAATCTTTCATGCGCCATACAACAATGTTTGCAATCTTTCATACAAGGACTAGAATCAGGCATTATGGGATGCACTCATCATGAACTCTTTTAACGTGTGCGTTGAAGAATTGTATAGATTGGTTCGGGTTTTCAATCGCGTAGAAGAGGTTCCAGGGGGTGGATAGAATTGCGGTTTCCAAAGCATGCGGATCAAAATTTGCATAATCTCGATACACTGCTGGCTGGAGGTCCGTGAAATTTCAATATCAACTGACGCAAAAATTAAATCATGCTGTGACAATCCAGGAAAGCTGACTTGGCCGAACCGCAAAACTTTATCGTTGCTGTTACTTAGGGAAAAGATCAAGTTGCGAGCACCCTCCACTGTGGAAAAATGTTTGTTCTCCACTAACGGACGACAACGAATATGTGCGTAGCATCGATTAAAAAAGCGTACGCTTGTTACTAGGCCGTAGTAAGTCAGTGTTGAAGTGTAGCAAACGGCGAAATCAGCCAACTTTTCTGCCAAAAAAGACGAAGCAGTCATTTTTCGGAGGATTGTAGACGGTCATTAGCAGGATCTTATGACAGTCCACTCGAAACTCCAATGCCAGACATTCAGTTTTGATCGCTGATTCCTCAGTGAGTGTCGTGCCAAAAACTTTTGAGCAGGTTAAATGCTCCTTGTAGTAAACAGCGATACCTCCACTGCGCTTATACGCTCTGTCGTTCCTCACAACGGAGTATCCAGAGACGCCAATGCTGCGATCGCTGTTCTTAGAATTAAGCCATGTTTCAGTAAAACACGCAATTTCAACCTTAGAGTCCGTCAAGACGTTTCGTACCTCATCGAGCTTACTAGACTTACGCGCACAGAGACACACTTTGGAAATTTCCGTGGCAGATATTTAACTTATCAGGCAACACAGCAGCATTTAGTACTGCTCGCGGAATGTTCGCGGAGGTGTGGTTATGTGACGGAGGCATTAAGTGTTGCAAGGAAAAGTATTCACGCATCTCTTCAAGACCCGCCTTGCGTATTTCGAGTTGCAGTGGGTCGTCAGTATTCTTGAAAGAGGTCACCAAGGTCAAAATTTTCGTAGCACGTTGTTTCAGTGTGGAGCGTTCTTTGGAATGACATAATGGAGGCTTTATTTTCAGCAGCCATCGTAATCAAGCGACAATTACGACGAAGTTTGTGTGTGTGTGTGTGTGTTCGAAACAAAGGCTAAGCGAGCGCCAGAATGGATGGAACAGACGCTACTGCCCACAAAATACGCACAAAATGGCACACGATTCTATTCGATTTTTATTACACGCGCTTTGCTCTTGCTCAATCCATCCACTTAACATACTTTCCCCTTTCAAACAGGTGCTAGACGAACTTCCAGAAAAATCCGCAATCCCCTTCAACCAAACATATCCCGTTCGAAGTGGATTTGGTCACTGGCTCAGATCCGGTTCGAAGGACCTTTTGATGTACGCAGCGTCGACAACGTCATGTGGTCGAGAGAAACAACAACCCTGTTGTGAAAGTGCTTCCCGTAACAAACGAACAATTGGACGAACAAATCACGATATTTTGGCAGTTGGAGAGCTATGGTCAAGAACGGGGTTTCTCTACCGACGAACAACAAGCAGAAGAACACTTCATGTCGACGCATTATCGTGACGAATCTGGTCGTTACCCCCCCCCCCAAAAAATTTACACCTAATTAAGGGACTCTTTTTACATTGCTCCTCCTATTTTCTCCAGGAATTTGGATCCCGCAGGGCCTCCGTAAGTAGCCACTAAGGAGTGTATCGAAAATAAGCTATCCACAAACTTTCTTTCAAATTATGTTGAAAATCGATATTTTATTCATTCAAAAAATTGATCCTTTATTGTACGAGGTTAAACTTGAACATAATGAAGACCGGATGAAATTTAAGTTATTCCTTCACGAATTTTCGAACTTTGGATCGAATGCTCTTCATCAAGTTCCGGACAAGTGTTGCATCGCATTTTTTGGACGCTTGAGCCCAAATTTTTTTGAACTCCTGCATGTTCCCAGCTGCCTTACCAGTCTTCTTGAAGACCCTCTTCACGATTGCCCAGTAACGTTCGATGGGTCGAAGCTGAGGGCAATTTGGTGGATTGATATTTTTCTCAACGAAATCTATACCCTTCTCCGCAAGCCAATTGAGAGTGGTTTTGGCATAGTGAGCCGACGCTAAATCCGGCCAAAACAGTAGAGGTGTACTATGCTTCTTATATAAAGGCAACAATCTCTTCTGGAGACACTCAGATCGATAGATTTCCGCATTTATAGTTCCGGTGGTGTAAAAAATGGTTGACTTCAAACCACAGGAACATATTGCTTGCCATACCAGTACCTTTCGACCGAATTTCTCCACTTGAATCGACCTGTCCGCATCGCTCACATCCTCCCCAACGACGGCAGTAAAGTATTGTGGACCTGGAAGGGTTTTTGAGTCCTCCTTTACATAGGTCTCATCGTCCATCAAAACGCATGCATCCGGACGCTGCAAAAGACGCGAATACAATTTCCGGGCCCTTGTTGCTGCTCGCTTCTTCTGTTCTGCACTTTGTTTCGAGATTTTCTGCTTCTTGTAGGTCTTCAGGTGGTTTCGCCTCTTGATACGCTGGATCATTCCGACACTCGTTCCTGCTTTTTTGGCCAAATCACGTATTGACATTGATTTGTTCTTCATGATTAGAGATACCACTTTCTGCTCCAGTTTCGGGTTGGAAGAACCGGGTTTTCTGCCTCTTCCTGGTAGTTCATCCAAAGAATAGTGTTCCCCAAACTTATTAATGATGGTTTTAACACTCGCATGATGAATTCCAAACCGCTTCGCCAATTTTCGCATAGTAATACCCTTCTCACTTAGCCATGTGTCCAGAACCTTAATTTTCACTTCCTTTTCAATACGAGAGACATTTTAGAAACGCAGAATTTGAACCGCACAAACAAGTAAACAAAAGAAAGCTGACAGTCAAACGCACAGCATGCAGTGTTCAGAGCATAAAAAACCATCACAAATACATGCGTACAACGCAAATGTATGTGGATAGCTTATATTCGATACACTCCTTAGGGTAAGACACCCTCAGAATGTCCTCCGAAGACAATTTTTTGCAAAATCATGAAGTTTGATACGTCGCAAGCCAGGTTTTGGAAAATATTTGAATATGGCCACTGTTCCGGAAGAACTTGGGTCCCACAGGGCCTCCCTAAATAGGCTGTAGGGTCAGGAATCATCAGAACGTCCTCTGAAGACGTATTTTTGCAAAATCATAAAGTTTGACATGTCGCAAACCAGGTTTTGGAAATGATTTGAATATGGCCACTTTTCTGGAGGAATTTGGATCCCACTGGGCCTCCCTAAGTGACCAGTATGGTCAGAAATCTTCAAAATGTCTTCTTATGGCCTAGTGTTGCTAAATCATGAAGTTTGCTATGCCGCATGTCATGTTTCGCATCCAAAAATATTTTGTCCATCATCCCTGGACAGGTACCCACCCCAATACTCCCATCTTCGAATCCGAAACTATGGACATTTTCGGAATAACCAGTGTAGATCCACAAATAAAGATAATTTTGTGATCTATTGCAAAAATTTGCTTCCAAATGCAAAGGCTAACAATGGAGTGTCATTAATTTTATAGGGTACGGGACGGGTTTTAAGCAGTCTAGTCAGCCCCTGGGACATTTGATGAAGCTGTATGTAATCTATAATTAGAACTTCCAATATTTAGACATTAATCCCTCTGCTTACCTCTGGTCTATCGGAACATACCTTCAGCAACGAGCATTAGGCTCAGAAAATTTCATAGCCATGGAATAAAGTTCCCAATTGCAGGGACTTCTTAAACGCATGCGGATTGCTTTCCGATTAAAAAAATGTTTTCTTCAGCTCCTCAATCTGTACATAAACTAACAATATTGTATGAGTGCGATTCTGTGCAAGTGTGCGAAGGCGAAATGAAATAGGCTAGTTGACGATTTGCTGCAAACGTCAATTTCCTCAACCCGCTTCTTCGTTTTACCGGTTTTACCCATCCGCCCTCGAAAACAATCAACCAAAACATGTCGATTGCTACGATCACAAACTCGTCTACTAGCAGGTTATGACACACTCGTACACGACCAAACTTTTAGTTTGTCATTGATCTTTAGATTGGAAATGTGTATTTCTTATTTCATTTACTCTCACGCAAATGTTAGCCAAAGCGACTGTGACGACAAACGGGATGCTTCGTTTAAAAACAAACAAATGCAAGAGACAGCAGGCTTCACGTTACATTATCGGTGCGCTATATCCATGGTTAACAAATAAGAGAGGAAACATGGGCTCTCTCAAAAGCAACCATAATACCAAAAACACATATGCCATAGCTGCAGCTCAACTGCGAAGCATTATTTATCGTTGGGTACTATTGGACAGCTCCAAAACATATTTTTTATTGCAAATGATAGTGCTAGATGATGGACAATATAATCATAAGCATAGATCAACCTCGAATGACTGGAAGAAACATGAAATAAATAGCGATTTCAGATTATCTAAATATGTAATAAATTTAACTCAATGTTCAACATCACATTCTGGCAACAAGCCTAGTTGTGAGAGAGAGCTGATTAAGACATGCTATCAGGTACACGCGATGCAAATGCAAAATACACAAAGGCAACATTTGAGCGAACTTCTTCAGCAGGTCAGAAACTGATGGTTTCTTGATGATGTATTTTAAATCTTCAAAATGACAGTAATAAATTGGTAATCAATCATGATTCATACATCGAATCATTGGCCCAATAGATAAAGCTTATGATCGTATCATTAAAAATGAATTAATTTGGAAAATGTAGTAGTTATAGACCTAATTCCTAACAACTGATTAAAATAGTGACCCCTGATTAAGCCGTTACCTACCCTATATGATTTTTTCTTTCTCAGAGGGATTGGGGACGTACGTGTTAATGACCTCTGATGGTTTCGCCTACTGTTACAGCAAAAAGGGTCCAATGCATTTTTTTGAAAAAAAAATCTTAAATGATTTTAGCCTACTCACTACGAATCGTCTATGGCTATTCCAACTATAATTTGATGTTACGCCGACGAAAGCCCTCATCTTAAATAATTGACTGTCGAGTTCTTATTGTTTTCATAATTATTATTTTTTGTTTCGTTCAAATCAAATGCAAAGAAAATAGATTTCTCGTCGCATCAATGAAACAAAACTTTTCCTTTACATTTTGATCTCATGCCCTTTTCTAGTGATA
The DNA here is from genome assembly GCA_024533555.2 of Aedes koreicus. Lineage (NCBI taxonomy): Eukaryota > Metazoa > Arthropoda > Insecta > Diptera > Culicidae > Aedes > Aedes koreicus. Next base: position 17,090 of record JAHHFK020005605.1, on the reverse strand, counting down.
CTCCAGACAAACCCTATACTCAGCCAAATTATCTTGAGAATTTCATAAGGTTCAGCTTATGAACGATGCTTGGAATTTCATAAGAGTGACTTATGAGTGGATTTTTTATTTATTTTTTTATTTTACGGTGGCCTATTTCCTCACTTCGTGACAATCACCGACGCCAGGAAGACGACTCCACCACCTGGACCCTACTTAACGACTCGAGAATATGAGCCGGGACTAACGGCTTTACTTCCCTTCCGGAGGAAGACGTGACCAGATTTTTTCGCCTCAGAAAAACCACCGACGTCGACTGGGATTGAACCCAGACCCACTGGGGTGCCAAGTAGCAGTCACGCTTACCACTGCACCACCGACGCCGGCCAGAATTTTGTTTTACACGACGTTGTTTTTGTTCGCCTTTAAGCTTTCCTATTTACTAGTCTAGGGTTTTTTCGTTTCATTAGGGCGAATCTAACATTGAGAGACTCTCTTTTACTACTTTCTCTTTCACTCATATTCCAATCACCTTTTCGTTTTTCATTCTACTATTTGTAGAATGCTGTATGCTAGCCAGCACTGTTGTGTTTCGATCTGTACTAAAGAATGCCTTGAAAGTTTTATAATGGCGCTGTAAAGAATGAAAGAGAGTGAGCCCGGAGAAAATCTCTCAATGTTAGATTCGCCCTAATGAAAAAAAAAACCCGAGAAGTGTTGATATACACTACACACTTAGAAAATTTTACAGTATTCGATAATTTTTTACCGAACTTTCAACAGCTGAACGTCCGGTAATCCGATTTAACGAATTTCGGTAAAATTTGACAAGTTCCGGTTATTTTTTTACCGGAATACTGTAAAATTTCACCGAAATCCAGCAAATCGAATTACCGAACGTTCAGCTGTTGAAAGTTCGGTAAAAAATTACCGAATACTCTAAAATTTTCTAAGTGTGTAGTGGTCATGTTACTCGACCTATAATCTCAACGTTCAAAGCTCGAATCCAGGTTGCTCCACATTTTTAGTTTTTTCAACATCATTTTATTTCATAATGTAAATTAATGAAACTCATAATGATTTCTTGGGGCAAATAATCATAATGCAATGTTATGAATATCGAAAGTTTATTTCGCTGAGTGTATAATACAGATTTCGAAAGGTTACGATTTGAAACAGCAGTTTTATTTGAACCGGTGTGGGAGTCTTTAGATATATGGGATTTAAAGGTTTGATTGCAACAACTTTTATGCGTTGCTCTTCAAAAGATCATATAATTAAAGTCATACTCTCCACTGAAACGCTTTAAAATACACCATGCGTCTCCGCTAAACACTCAATGTCATGTAGTGACGCAGGTTGTCGTAAATGTTTCAAATTCCCCACCATCTCGACCGAGTTACACATTCAACAAATGCTAATCAAAAGTAAACCAAGGTACCACTCTCAGTGTAAATAGTTCTAATATTACAAAGCTCCAAGTGAGCCAATCAGCTTCGCCTTTACCTTCGTCGTCGTCGTCGTCGTCGTCGTCGTCGTTTGACACCACGCAATCACCGATTCAATGGAATGCAATGCAATGGGTCGGTGCAGGTGTTTCTTTTATCCGCAAAGCACTTATTCGAGTCGGGAGCAGTTTCACCTGCCTGGATGTGAACGAACAGAACCCGTAGAGAGCGATGGCGGGGAAAAAAACACCATTAGCATAAAACGAAAGTTTGCTTGCAGTTTTGAAAAGTTTTCCTGAATGGCTGAAACGGGGCCTGGTGGCGTGAGGCGACAAATACAACACAGAAAAAGTTCAACACTTGAAGCATGCTTTGTTTCTGTTCGCAGAATCCATTGAGCTGGAAATGGGAGGGGGCTGCGTTTCTTTCGCTTAACCCGTTTTTTGCGCACGTGACTTACGTGAAGTGCAAGTTCGAACAATGATCTACTAATGATGATTACATTTAAATAACATGTTGTGAGAGTGCTTTTTTATGGTAGGGGTCTTTTGTACCCGGTAGAAAACGTCATTCACCGTGCAGATTATTTTAATGTCTTTGGTTTTCAAACCGAACAGTAAATATTCTGTTGTAAACCGAAACTTTGACAGTTGCCCACTGACGACAGTCGACCAGAGCCGTTATCCTGTATCCGCGAAAGCACTTTCATCACGATGAATTATTCATCGGCCATGTTCCGGTGACCAGATGGCCAGGAACACGGCAACACTTTTCCGCCTTTCTGCCCAGCACAAGACTTTGTTATGCAAGATTTGCCGAAACTAAAGCAGAAACGAGAAACGACAGTGCATTATTCAGCTTATTCCACAATACCACCAACAACGCCATCGCGTCAAAGTGGGTTTGTTGCTTCTGCTGCTGGAAATTCCAGCCATGGCAGTCTCGCGCATTGCAGCAAATTTTTGTTGAATTAAACATCTCGCTCTCCGTCTTTGATGACTGTGAAGGTGGCACACTTTTTAAGAAAGCGATCTTCCCGCATTTGTTGCATACCATTTTTGGGCCGCTGCATGGCGGATGGTAGCTGATGCAACTGCACCAACCAGCTGCCGGATAAAGTTCTAGTTTTCAGGAAGAAGATAGGAATTTTATTTAACTCGAGGATGCATTCCAGGGAAGCTTCTGTTGGAGATAATTCAATGCAGAGTGCGTTTCTGGTGCTCCGAAGAATATGTATTCGCTTAGTGGGGTTCACTTAAACGAATTCTATCTGACGATGAACATGTGGTATGCTAGGCTTTGACCTGTAACGCTGGTAGATCACCTTTTCGTGGTGCGTTACGGGGTATCAGTCTACCACCGAACCTTAGTCCGAATTAATTCAAACTAGGGAACATATTTGTTTTTGCAGTCAAAGGAATGCATATTAGTCCTTATTACATTTTATGTCTTGTGAAAAGCGACAATACTCGGATTGACCCACCGAGGATGAGCTTGGAATAAGGAAAACATGATTAGTCTTCATTTATGCGAATTTTCATTTTCTATTTAATGTTCTATAATTTGAAGTGGTTAGGACTAGGATTCTGATGCATGGTCAGTATCGGAGTCATTGTTTGTTTTGTTTGCAATGAATACGGTTTTGACTGATAAAGGGGCGCGCCTTTGAAGAGTGCTGTCACTCACAAAGGGTTTAAATAGCGGAAACTTTCAAAAAACTCGATTCATAGCCAACAAAACAAACAAAGACAGCTGTAAAAAACACCGAATAGGGTATATGTCCCTTGACTCAGCCTATTATGCAACGATCGATTACATATTTTATTATCTATCTATATATATAAAAATGGATTTCTGTCTATCTGTCTGTCTGTCTGTCTGACCCTAATAGGCTCGGAGACTACTGAACCGATCGGCGTGAAAATTTGTATGCAGGAGTTTTTGGGGCTGGTGAAGGTTCTTAAGATAGAAAGAGACCCCTCCCTCCTCTGAAAGGGGGGCTCTCCCATACAAATGAAACACAAATTTCTGCATAACTCAAGAACTAATCAAGCAAAGGAAACCAAATTTAGCATGCGGAAGTTTTTGGAGGCAAAAAATGTTTCTATGGTAGTTTGAGACCCCTCCCCTCTCTAGAAAGGGGGCTCCCATACAAATGAAACAGAAATTTCTGCATAACTCGAGAACTAATCAAGTAAATGGAACCAAATTTGGCTTGTGGAGGTTTTTAAAGGCAAGAAATGATTCTACGGTGGCTCGAGACCCCTCCGCCCTCTGTAAGAGGAGGCTGGGCTCTCATACAAATGAAACACAAGTTTCTGAATAACTCGAGAACTAATCAAGCAAATGAAACCAAATTTGGCATGTGGGGTTTTTGAAGGCAAGAATGTTTCTATGGTAGTTTGAGACCCCTCCGCCATTCTGAAGAAAAGGGGGAGGGGCTTCCAAACAAATGAAACTCAAATTTTTACTATAATCGATGGCCCAATTGATGTTCGAGAACTAATCAAGTAAATGGAACCACATTTGGCATGTGGGGGTATTTTATGGTGGTTTGAGAATAACAATAAAAGGCACCCCCAGGGCCCACAAATAAAACACATATTTCCACCAAAAAAATTACCATGCTCTTAAACACAAAACGTTATTTCTCGGTAAGAAGCGTGAGCGTGATTTGATAGAAGTTTGAACCCCTACTTATCCAAGAAAAAAAACTCGCTCCGAAAAAAACCCATAAACGTGCCAGTTATATTAAATTTTCCTTCATTTAGTTGCAAGCGTAGCAGCACACGCATCGGGTTCAGCTAGTAACTCATAAAGTTTTGAAGTTGTAAGCGAGATTCAAGTAGTTATACACTTGCTAAGATAAGTTTGATAAGACATTTGGTAGTAAAGGGCGATACGGTCAAAATTTGGTCAATATCAACTTGACGTATTTCTTTCAATTTTGCATTTAAAAAACGTGAACACCCCTCATTTTGAAGGTGTGTGTGTGTAGAATGTTGCACCTATTTTGATTTTGGAATTCACTCTTCAGTTGTCAAAATGCCGTCCAAGCAAGAAGAGCAGCGTATCAAAATTTTGCTCGCGCATCGCGAAAATCCGAGCTACTCTCACGCAAAGTTGGCAAAATCGCTAAAAGTTGTCAAATCAACCGTTACAAATGTAATTAAAGTGTTTGGGGAACGTTTGTCGACAGCCAGGAAGTCTGGATCGGGGGGAAATCGAAAACCGGAAGCCGCTGAGACGACAAAGAGAGTTGCCGGTAGTTTCAAGCGAAACCCTAACCTATCTCTCCGAGATGCCGCAAATAAGCTGGGTGTATCGTCTACAACCGTGCATCGAGCCAAAAAACGAGCCGGACTATCGACTTACAAGAAGGTAGTGACTCCAAATCGCGATGATAAACAAAATACGACGGCCAAAGCGCGATCCCGGAGGCTGTACACGACGATGCTGACGAAGTTTGACTGCGTGGTAATGGACGACGAAACCTACGTCAAAGCCGACTACAAGCAGCTTCCGGGACAGGAGTTTTATACGGCAAAAGGAAGGGGAAAGGTAGCAGATATTTTCAAGCACACGAAACTGTCAAAGTTCGCAAAGAAATATCTGGTTTGGCAAGCCATCTGTACCTGTGGCTTGAAAAGCAGCATTTGCATAGCTTCCGGGACTGTCAACCAAGAAATTTACGTGAAAGAGTGTTTGAATAAACGTCTGCTGCCTTTCCTGAAGAAACACGGTTGTTCCGTACTGTTTTGGCCGGATTTGGCATCTTGCCATTACGGTAAAAAGGCAATGGAGTGGTACGCCGCCAACAACGTGCAGGTGGTTCCCAAGGACAAGAACCCTCCCAACACGCCAGAGCTCCGCCCAATTGAGAAATACTGGGCTATTGTCAAGCGGAACCTAAAGAAGACCAAAAAAACTGCTAAGGACGAGCAGCAGTTCAAGGCAAACTGGCTTTCTGCGGCGAAGAAGGTGGACAAGGTGGCTGTACAAAATCTGATGGCAGGGGTCAAGCGTAAGGCCCGGCAATTCGGATTTGGAAAAGCGGAAGCCTAACTGAATATTTTTCCTAAACTTTATACTAATTGAACTTGAAAAAGAAATTTAATTTGATTTTTTAAATAAACAATTTCACCGATTTACACGCGTTTTCCCTTGACCAAATTTTGACCGTATCACCCTTTATGTTTCACGAAAAGTTATGTATACATCTCTTTTTATGAAGTCAGAAAATAACGAGGGATATGAATTTAATGTCGGCCTATAAGCACCAAATTGCGTCTATTCATGGATGCAACTTCGTCTCATTCGATGGATTTATTACTAAATGCGGTCTTTGTGCGGTTTTTTTTTTTAATTTTATGACTTGAGACATTTCCAGGTGTATTCGCTTAACTTTACACAAAATTTCTCAAAACAAACTTAAATAAAACTGCTTCGAAACACTTAAGTGATGTTTATAAATGATTCATCACCCATTCAATAATGAAAACATTATAATTCACTGAACAATGATTTGGTTCCTTCGGGTTGTATTTAGATGAGCCACTTGAATATAAACAACCTCAAACTCATGCATTTCCACTTTAAATTTTACCAATAACAACCTTTTTACTACGTTATTGATACAACAGGCCATAATTGGGAACATTCAAAAAAATATGTCCCCAACATTGGGTCTATGATTTTCTTGTAAAGTCATTGTTATTTTAGCTATGTGATCAGTTAGTTTGTAACTTGTAACTATTTTCTGTACATCCAGACTGGATGACTAGCTGGGGCTGCAAAATGGTGAGTAGACAACTGGGATGGAGCGTGCGTCCTCGCAACATAGCTATGGTCCTCGCAAGTTCCTACCTCATGCTTCCACGGGTCAAGAGATGACAAAGACCGCCAGCTAAGGGTTGCGTACTTAGCTGGTAGTGCAGCCTGGGCACTGTTGTCCTTCTGACTTCAGCTAGATTGAGGAGGTGCGTTCCGAGCGTCTGTCCACCAAGGAGGTGCAGCTCAAACAGCGTCTGTCCTGGCATCCAACGGCTGAGTAAGAAACGCTGTATCGCGTCAGCTATACCTTAGGAAGCAGTCCCACCAACGCGATGTAGGAAGGTAGCATGCTAAAATCTTACCCTACCACAAAAAATGGAAGTATTCTTTATACGGTGTATAATTTCAGATCATCTATGGAATTCCCAAGTGTTGTTTATTAATTTTAAATTTTTTGTTTCCTTCGTGGCAATGATAATGCAAGAGCGTCTAAATACAATTGCAGCTGGACATCAGTCTACAGACATGCAGACAGTACAAATATAATTGTTACTATCATTTTATATTATAACATCCCTTCACAATATTTTTAAAGCTATTTTCAGGTTCGCATCCATGCATCGTCGTAAGTTTTAGCCCACCTAACCCACGATATGTATTTGAAAAGATAGGATAACGTTTAAAGTTTTTTTTAGAAAGGATCATACGACAAATTCTACTAAATAAAATTTCCACTAAAGTTTAATAATTCAAAAACTAAAATTGTTTATGATCTCTCATTTTCTATTGCACAGATATAAAGAATTATTTATGGGCCCAGTAGAAAGCAAGAGTTATCGGAGAATTCAAATTTCATTTTTCTTTTTCTCTCTGTTTTTTTTTCTTTTTTGTGGATTTATTAAGCTTCCGTTTTTGGGCAGTAATCATAATCATATGAAATTTATTTCGGCTAATTGTTTGCTTGAATTTTCTTTGCTATTCTGCTTGGCTGCCCGGTGATCAACTTTCTTGCATTATATCACTTTGGAAATTTTCGCCATTTCAGAGTTTCAATCATCTAACATCACAGCAGAAGAGACAAATAGGTGCATTTAATTTTTATGTGTATCCTATTACAACATCGTATTATTTTCATCATATCATCATTATATATATTAGTATATCATATTAAAAAAAATTACTAAAAGATTAATAATAATAATTAAATTTCATTTGCTTCAAGTTTACAAGGAAATTGATTCCAGATAGTATAGATATTTTATTTCATTGTATGTAAAGGTGTTTTTCTATGAATTTAAATCATTGAATATTATTAAAATTAATAAATGCTCTTCAATTCTGTTGATTATGTATATCTTGAATACATACATATTTTTTTGATTCATGTATAATTAAATGGTTTATGTTTTATTGAATTGCAATAAGACCTTCACATTCCAGAGTTATATTCATCTGCCACTGATTGAGCTGTAAAGATGCACCAAGCTGCATATGATTATCATATGCCTATTATTGCCTATTATTACTATTTTAACTATTTCATCATATTAGTTTATTTATAACCATATTTAAATTACAGGATGACGAATTCCAACCACGGCATATTTTAATTAAATATAATAGTATATTTCACTGCTCTATTACATACTGCATATATTGCATATTATGACATATTATGTACATTATATATAATAAATACTGGGTTGGGAGGGAGCATCAGGGTATCATTCAAGCTGAAACTGGACGATGGTTTGATTGACTGCCTGAGTCTAGGAGGGAACGAGTATTATCATTTTCTTTATCCTACCGATTCGATTGTGATGATGCGAATTCTATTCCAACAGTTTCAGTGAGAGTGACGCGCCCTTCTTAACAAGCCATCCTATAGAAAGCTAAATATTAAAAATTAGGTTATTTGAATTGTCGGATGGTTTCGTTGGAAGGAGGGTCTTAATTTTTCCCGGTTTTCCCCGGGGGGTTCTTGCCACCGGGCCGCCCCCCCCCTTTTTTCCCTTCCCTCCAGCGATATTGTGAATTCAGATCGGTGGCTCAATTTGATCTTCCTATTAAGTGGAGCTGCATCCAAGCCAAGGGCATGAAGGGATGGTGGCTACCATACATACACATCCAGACTGCATGACTAGCTTTATCGATTAAATAAAGCCATGTTCAGATCACTAGAAGATCGTGTAGATCATCTATTTAGCTTAACCAATAAAATCATGATGCCCCAAAAGTTCAAGAAATCAAAAATAACGCGGAAGTGAACAACTATAAGTTGATTAATATTGTCTCAATTGCTTTGCATTACATCGATCATCCTAATAGCAACATGATTTTGTTGATTATCGCTAAATTAATGACATATCTGGCACATAGGCCGAATGAAGCTGATAGGCTAACATTACATACCGTTACCCTACTTCATAATTTCTCAATAGTGATGAAGTAACTCTACATGCACTAAACAAAGGATACGAGATGTACTAAAATTGATCAAATTACTGGTCGCAGTGGTTTATGTCCCGAACAGAGGAAAAAGGCTGTCTCGATTTAAATAAAACAAAAATCAAAATTGCAATCGCGCTTATCGCAATCGTTTTTATATGGGAAGATTCTTGACATTTTGTATGAGATTTCTACTGTTTCGTAAGAGAATACAAAATATATGATTTTTATGAATTGATTTATTGTACACCATCTTTGACTATGTCGTACAGACAGATTTCTTAGAATGTAACTTTAAATAAACCTTTAATTCAAGAACTTAACACATTTTTAGACAACATAAAATCAAATTCGTTGCATACATCATTGAAGGATCGCAAACACAAGTTAAAACAATCATTGAATCCGAAGTTTGTTCTGTACTGATAGCCGAAGAAATCATCTTAACATTGAATGTAAATTCGTGGCCGTGTATGTAAATTGAATGTAAATTCGTGACAGATGTAAGGTATGCGCACAGTAAAATCCAGCCAAAGAAAAACTCGCAGTTTAACATTATTTCTTTTTATTTCTTAATCCGAAAAATAAATCATCGTAACAAAGTGTCAATTTATAACTCATTTGCATTAAAATATTATTATTTGGACTTGTTATATTCGTATGCTCTAACTTTACGTTTGATACCATCCATTAAGTTCTGCACAGTGTCCTCAGTTATTTCTGGAAGCATTTTCCCACTTTTTAGCAAAATCTTTCTCAATATTTGCCTCTTCCTTTCCCAAGGTTTTGCTTCCCAATGGCCCAATATCTTTCAATTTGACGAAGTTCTGGGGTGTTCGGAGCAATGTTGACGTTGTTTCCTGCATACCATTGTTGAGCCACTTTACCGTAATGGCAAGACGCCAAATCAGGCCAAAACAACACAGAACTCGTGTGCTATTGGATGAATGGAAGTAGCCGTTTTGCAAACACTCGTTGACGTAAGCTTATTGATTAATCGTACCTGTAGTCGACAACTTTTTGGCCTTGAAACGATCGTCAACTTTGCCACGTTGTAATGCAATGCAATGTAATGTAATTGATCTTTGCCCAGAGTTTTGTTGTTGGATCGTTTGAAGGCCGAAATTGCCCAGAAAAGGCCTCATTTGAAGAAATAAATGGTGCTCTTTCACCAAGACAATGTTCCGTGTCACAAGTCACTAAAAACAGCCGCAAAAATGGTCGAATTGAGTTTTTAATTGCTACCGAACACACCGTTTTCTCCAGATCTGGCCCCCAGTGACTATTGGCTTTTCTCAGAACTCATAAAGATGCTCCGTGGAAAGAGATTTGGCTCAGATGACGAAGTGATTGCTGAAATTGAAGCATATTTTGAAGGTCTCGATAAATCGTTCTACATCGGTGGTATCGAAAAGCTAGAGAAGCTGGAATGATTGTATGACTCTCAAAGGAGATTATGTGATAAAAACATTAGATTATAGTTGGGAACATAGCAAAATTTATGTCCTGAAAATTGGGTCTACGGGTTTCATGTGAAATCATTGATTTTGTTTCTATGTAATCAGTTGACAGAATCAATTCAAAAACATAACAGCTTATGTTCATAACGCACGATCAAACAACGGTTTTTGTTTGGAAGATAATTTATTTCAGCTTTACGTAGGTAGCTTTATAATTCATATTAATTAGTTAGGACAGCCGAAAATAAAAATATTATGCTCTCACTCTTTGAGTGATCCATGTTTGAAAGTTAAAAAGTAAAAGCCACTACCATAAAAATAATTGCTTATAGGGGTTGCATAATGAGCACTTTTAGCCATTTATTTTGTTAGGCCTACCAACAACCATAACAACAACCTCTCGAAATCAACCCTTACCTAGTCTGATCAGATTATTAATTTATTATTTTTTTATTCATATAAAAACACATCGGTAGTGTACATTTAATTTGGATATATTTCAATCGTCATCACTGTTGTGGTAATGTGCAATTGAACGTTGCAAGAATGAAACATTATTTATTGACTGTATGTTGCGTTCTCATTACGTTGCGCATGTGGCTCGAAAAACGCATTTTGTAAACCTTAAGTATCAGAACGCTTCATTGGAACAAGAGTGTATCTTATTTGTTATGTTGCACTGGACATCAAAATCACTTCATATTAAACATCACATATACTGGAAAATATTAAGTATGCAACGTCATTATTAAATTTACTTAGTTGCAAGTTTACATAACTAGAAAATAAGAAGAATGATTAGTAATTTCCATTTAATTCCAACTACCTTTATTGCTTATCTTGACAGATACGCGTATTTCGTCTACAATGTGCAGACTTCTTCAGTGTCGTGTACTAATATTCGACTTCTTCTTATTTTCTAGTTACAGGTATTCCACCAAACAGCTCACACTCTCCATAATTCAAGTTTACATAGACAAACAGGTCTCGAATAACTTCGATGTTTGTTTTGAATGGTCCTTGTGAACCATTTGAGCAACATTTATGAATTATCTAGTATCTCGTGTACGTGGAATAAACTCTGGTGTAACAAAATATGCTTTTTGTTACTGCAGAATTAACAGAGTAAACATCAATGTTTAACCTATGTCACTACGCAACAATTTAATTACAACATAGTTGGTTGCAGCGAATTTTCAGTAGGGTGGCATCGGTGTTCGATTATTACGGAATGCGCTTCGTCGAAGATTTTTAACTTCTTTTTGACACAACTGACACAAGTTTTGTTTGAATCGACTTTTATATTTTTACTGTCATGTTGTCCGTTAGTAATGTTTATGATTTGATTATTGAGCGTTTCCAGATGAAATCAGCCGCAAAAAGTCAAAATCTTGCACGACCCTCTCCGATTTGGATGAAACTTTGCACATGTCTTCGGAATTGGTGATGATGGATTTTCCGCGGGTTAAGGGAATCTTTTGACTCAAGACATTTTTTTCAGAAGGGCGTATGTGTTTTGTCATGCGTATTTTTCAAAAAATCATAACTCGAAAACCGTTGGTTGTAATAAAATTGCGTCTGAGAAGAACTTGTAGTTAATTAATTTTACTTTATGAAAAAAAAAATGTACACTGTAAAAAAAAATTTTTTTTCTTCAAAAAAATCAAATATATAACTTAAAAATCAATTAGCAAATTTTATAAATTTTTTTTCCAAAAAGACTTTGAGTCATAAGAAAAAGAATAAAAGTTGTTCTACGATGGAGCAACTTAAGATAAAAAAGTTTTTAGAAGTAAGAAAAATTCAAGTTTTTTCCAGTTTGTCGTTTTTGCATAAATAACCATATTTTAATAATATAATACGATTTTTCTAGTGATTTTAAACAAAAATGCTCTTGGTGAGCAACATTCTATATGTACCCGTTTTCGAGATAATTTGAAAGTAATGTCGAAAAAATGGCCTTTTCCATGAAAATATCCCTTTTTCAAAAGCTAGTCGTGATTGTCCATCTTCAAAAGTATTTTTTTCAAATTTAACATAAAATTTTCAACAACTATCCTTTTGACACCAAGAAGATTGAACATCTTCTTAATTAACGAAATTAACGAAACTTAATTACCAAATAAAAATTTCGAGTTTTTTTTTGTTCATGCATGATTTATTTATTTGTTCCATTATCATCTTTAAAAAAAAGTATTTACATTTTTACAAACACTATTTCCTAACATTCCTATAAATATTATGAAAACTCAGTATTTCGTCAGTTGAAAATATTTTCGCAGCGATTTTGTTATCTGCAACTGGAATGAAGGAGTGATATTTCTGTGTACCAGGAATCATTTTTGTTTGCTGATAACTACCACCCCATTCTGCAGCTCCCTCTTCATATTCTTCTTGTGAAACATAGCAAAATGATATTTTTGTGAAATTTTCTTGATTTCTCTTAATAGCCCAATCATACAAAGTTTTCGCACTTGTTATGGATGTTCATGTTGTTTGGCCAAGCCTGCTCTTGTTGCCATTCGTTTCAATGTGCCGCCAATTGCATCACATGGTCCCTTACCATGTGAAGTTGCGAAAAAATGCCACTCAGAATTAATGTTGTATTTCTCTTTAAACTTGCAGAGGCTTGCAAATTTTTTTCTATTTTTGTATTGGGAAGCAGCCCCATCAGACATAAAAATAGCCTTTTTTATATTCATTAGTTGATTTAAATACGTTAGTAATTTAGAAATAAATACTTGTACAGCAATTGTATCATGTCTTAGAACTTCTGATATTACAACAAAACTTAGATTTTTAAGCATTCCTGACTCCATATAATAAATAACAAACGGATGAATTGTAGCCTGATCATTGTTCCAATGATGACTTTGAACAGCATCCTGAAGTACAAATGAATAATTCTCTGCAAAATCGCAAATAATAACTACTTCTCCTTCTTTTAATGAAGTTATCTTTTAAAAATTTAGATTGCTTTGTTTTTATATAATCATGAGTTACTAGTTTTTCTAATTTCTCGCTAAAATATTCAACAAATTCATCGACAGGTTTTAATAGCGTTTCTAAATTACATCTATCAGTTGTAATCCATTGTTCGAACGATATCTCAGACAAGTTATGTTTCTCAAGTTGTTTTAAAAATCTTATCTCAAATTCTGACAGCGTGGGACAATTTTCGCATTCACGGAGGTAACAATATTTTGATCTTGATGATGAATTACACAATAACTTCTCAAAATGTTGATTACAATCAGTGTTGAATGAATATTTTTTTAAACTGTGAAGCATTAAATCAATATTTTCGTGAATTGCGCAAACACAAAAATTGTGAGAACCTGTGCATTCATCAATTTACAATGTTTTGGTCGTAATGCTGCAAAAGTACTAAATCCAATTTTATGTTCACTGACTTTTTCAAATCGAGTGAAAGTTTCTCTAAGTGATGAAAGTAATAACCGTCTTTGAATTTGTTGACGCTTACCATTAGTGTTTACAGAGACATAATCTCTTTGTCCCGGCATGGCTCTGCTGATGTCGTCCTCGTCAAAAAATTGTATCACTTGATTCTTTATATCCGGATTCAAACGATTCCTCGATCTGTCGTTGGGGGTAGCCAATACTCCATTTTCGGCTGCCAATTCTTTTGCTTGTAATGCAAGGTATTTGTTTGTTTCAAATTTGCTCGTTATCTGCTGAATCGTCCACGAACTAGGCAAAACTGTTAATATACGTATTTTATCTATTCTCGAACAATCTGGTTCTATGAATTTTTCTTTCAATTTGGAAATAATTTCATCATATTCCACAACCTTTGTTTTCAATGTACCTAACTCTTCGACTTCTTTTTGTGGTGGTAAGCTGAATAGATATTTTCTAATACCTGCTACAATTTCGGCAAATTTTTGCCGACGGTATTTATCGTTTTTAAATTCTCTAATGGTTATCGGAGACACATTTATTCCTGCAATTCCATTATTGAATAACTCAATATTGTGTATCCTGGAGTAATCCGGTAGGTCACTGTCCTGAGAAGATGCCGAGGTAATTGAAGCTGCCGATGGTATTTCCTTCAAATCGTTCCGTGATGTGGTTGGTGTTTCGTCATGTCCACCGTTTTCCGGTTGCTCCACTCTTTCGACAGGATTACGACGATACGAATATAACAGACATGAATCACAAATTCTTAATGACGTGTCCAAATGGACCGTACACTGCATGGATAAAAGTTTTTCAATTAACTTGTCAGTTAAATTTCTAAGTTTAGGCGAACACCGTCTCCCGATTTCACGAAAAGGTTTACAACAATGCTTTGTTTCGAGTTCCATTTCAAATCGTTTTACACTTTACGCTACTTATGAAAGACACTGTTAAACTGATGTCATGACTTTGTAATGTAATCCTTTTTATACGTACTAGGTACGCACTTTAGGTACTTTTTTGAAATATTGGTATGTGCAGGGGTATGCATGTAAATTATATTTTCTGTCAACACCATAGGGAATGCATGAATATGTATAAATGGGCGTAACAATTGTATTCTTACTGGTATAAACTGGTATAAACTTGGATAAAATATGGTTATTTATACAAAAACAACAAATATCTTTTATCTTAAGTTGCTGCATCGTAAAACAACTTCTATTCTTCTTCTTATGACTCAAAGCCTTTTTGAAAAAAAAATTTATAAAAATCGTACGTTGGACAGATTTGCTAATTGATTTTTAAGTTTAATTGTTGATTTTTTTTGAAGAAAAAACAATTTTTTTACAGTGTACATATTTTTTTCATTAAGTCAAATTAATCAACTACAATTTCTTTCAGACGCAATTTTATTACACCAACGGTTTTTGAGTTATGATTTTTTGAAAAATACGCATGACAAAACACATACGCCCTTTTGAAAAATTTGTCTTGAGTCAAAAAATTCCCTTAACCCGCGGAAAATCCATCGTCACCAATTCCGAAGACATGTGCAAAGTTTCATCCAAATCGGAGAGGGTTGAGTTCAGTCATTTGCTCATTTGGCAGAGAAATGCTCTATTTTAAAAAACATCAATGGGACATACTTTTTCGGTTGATGAAAGTACACAAATAAATTAAAAGCTGTTTCGTTTGATGCATTATCACGAAGTAGATAAATACAAAAGTGCACAAGTACCTTCAGAACCCATGAAGTGCCATTGCTTTTTGAACCTGTTCATCTTTTGACGACGTTTTCGACTGATCACTTGTAATTCGAACATAACTACTTATTGATGAGATATTTAAGAAAATATGTGTGTTTACGAGTGTCCAGATTTTGTCCCGAACAAGCCATAGGAAAGGTTCGCACATTGTGGTGTGCTGCCGAAGGACACATGTGGATCAATTTAGTTTCAGTAATAAGCTTGAAGTAAAAAAAATAAGAAGCTTTTACAAGTTAGCTTCACGTTCTTGGTTAACGCATTTCGCAAGTTGTCTCAGTCTAAATTCTTATTTTGAAGGAAGCGACTGTTCGTGCAATACCATCTAGTTGAGAGATTTCTTTTTACAAATAAACAGTATCAGTATCTACAACCTCTTCTCTGCTCAAACCTTTGTGGATTCCCCTCTCTGCAGAACCCACACCATCCCATGCAATCACATAATAAAGCCAAAAAAGGACTTTCAACCCCCGACTGCTCCCATCCCCGAACGGGGACCCATTTTCATCTTTCCGTTTCGATGAAAAGAACCACTGACCCATTAAAGGAATGCGGATAAATCGAAGAACATCAGCAATAATTTTAATGCTAAACCCACAACAGTTCTTCCATTGTTGTTGCAGAAGCGAAATCAAAACACTGTGTTTAATGGAAAACCTTTTCAGCGTTTCGAATTATTCGAGGCTGGTTTTGATATTGAAAATGGATGTCTTTTTTTTTTGCACAAAATTAAAGGTGGTGAACTTGGTTTCTGAAAAAGTCTGGCGTACATCGAAAGATTTTACAGTCCTTAGTCAGTTTTTGATCCCTTTCAAGGTTTGTATGAATCAACTTTGCACTTGCTCAGGGGAAGGAATTTGATTGAGCTTTGCCGAGGATGGAGATGGAAGCATTTTATCGGTATTTCAGAAAAATTGAAGGCAAAGCTTATTTTTTCTTTATCCATCCATGAGCGTAGGAATGGAAATGAAGCTCCTACCGATAAGCGGAAGGATATTTGCTGTTGTGCAGAATTTATTTCCATGCTCGGTTGGAAGTTTAGACGCATAAGCAGCTTATTGCTTCTAGATTGCAAATTAAAAGAATTCCTTTCACTTCTAGAAGCTTGAGGCTGTAAGCAGAAAGTAGATAATAAGATATCATTTTTTTGAAAAGCATCCTAAATCAATATTTTTCGTCCGTAATCTCTTTTCCAGATAGTGATTTTACCTGGCAGTAATAAGATTACAGATGGAATTTTCGTAAATCATTGTTCACACAATAATCCTTCTGAACGTATTGAGTCAAATGCCAAGTAGAACAAAAATTACCTCTCAGTTATTCGAGAAACAGCTCAGTGGGGACTCATAATTTTTATTTTCCAATAACTTATTCCACTCCCACACGAATAACACGGGGAATTCATGGCTCGCAAACACACACACACACGCATTGCAATTTCATATTACTTGGAATGCCACCTGTCGAGTTGTGTTATTTTATTTCAGTCCACCGACCGTTTCGTGAATCCTCTTTCGGCTTGCAATCAGTGCGAGGCAAATCCGCGTCCTTTTTCCGCAATGACTGTGTGTATGTGTTCATATGTGTTCTCCCGGTGGGGCAAATCCTTTGTTGCTATGACACCAAACACACACGTGCAGTCAACCAGTCGGTTCGAGAGCATTTTGTTGTGTGATTTTGGCCGACTTACCTTATTTTTTGGGGGGTTGGGGGGTTTAGCTTTTCCCCTTGTTCGCTTTTTTTTCGAAGCGACACCACCAACATCATTCGTCGGGATGCCAACGACCGGCTTAAAT